>ARYC01002665.1:0-44396 GCA_000711775.1 Oxytricha trifallax
CACTAGAGTAGTATGAATTTCACTAAGGCGCAATGCACTAGAGCTTCGTGCTTTTGCAAGGGAGTCTTGTGCTTTTGGCTACCCATGAGTATTGGGGATGCCAAATAGCTTGGCGGCTCTAAGTAAATTATATCCGGACGGCAGCCATCAATGATATACTAGCTGGGAGTAGCGGCCTCAAAGCATTAGTCTTATTATAGGTATGATAATGTTCCTTCCCTACACATGGTGTGAACAACTAAGGCTGGAATCTTACCTTAATAGGAGTGCTGAGACATCCGTGGTGGGATCGAACATGTTTCACATGGTTTGGTGGTGGGTCGAATCATCATGAGAAAATCCAATATGGCGGCCTCAATCTTCCTTCTCAATACTACAAACCCCATTCAAAGCCTCGTCGACGATCGTTCCATAGCAGCGAGTGGAGCGCGAGCCCAAGATACCACCTACTACCCATCAGAGGGCTTCTCGGATTCTATCAGTGAACTTTATGTTATCCATGAGAATGCCCAGGCGCTGTTTAAAAGCTGTCTTGCTGAGCAGGAGATCATCGAACTCAAGATGGTCAAGCAGCAGATCCTCTGAGGGGTCCTCCAGCAGCTATGGGTCGTCTTGCTGGCTGAGTGGGGCGTTAGAATTAAGGAGCAGTAGGTTCATATGTTGGATTTGTGATTTTCTTAAGGATTCTTAAGTAATATTATAGAGGGATAGCAGTTTATAAAAATTAAATATCCAATTCGTCATTTTGGTAGCTTTAGTAGAATAGCCTCTTCTACTACTACTACTACTACTACTGCTACTACTACTACTACTACTCCTACAGGACCCTCTAATAAATTACTAAAGCTACCAAAATTAATTATTATTATATTTATATCTTGATTAATTTTATACGTCACCCAAATCTTGTAAATAACAGCATTGGGTTTTAATAGTCTTCAATTGATAATAGATCTGCTTATAATAACTCAAATTTGAGAAGAGGAGTAGGAGAATCTAAATTGAATCGATCGTATGCAGAGCCCTCAAAATAGCAAAATAATTATTAATAGAAGGAGCAGCAGTACATAAGTCCAAGATTACTAGATTAATCAACTAATATATCAAGTGAGTGGCTCTCCCCCATAAGACAGAGTAATAATAATAATGAAAAGATTTAAAATAATCACTAGAATGACTCTTACCTAGATCAACCTAAAAGCCTGCATAGCAAATTTTTATTATATAAATGTCAAATATAAATTAGAATTTCATGATTTTTGACTTTTTATAATTTTTTGATAATTATTTAGCAGTATAACAAGATTAAAAAATAGCGAACACAGTCCTTTCAGAGCTTTGGGAAGTTAATTATTATAGAAAAATAATAGCAATATTTTGAATAGTTCTACTCTTAAAGATGCCGAATCTATAAATTACCTAAATTTATTGAAACATGGCAATGTTTAAACTTGAATTAAATATAACTGTTTCATTTTTCTTATAAATAGCTATTAAGTAAAATAAAAACTTTTCTTGCAAATTCTCTATATTATAAAATTCAAATTAAACTAAATTTGTAAGTTTTTTTTATAAAATTATGCATTTATATAATTGAGGTGATCATAAATGTACATAAAATGAAAGCCCATTTGAAAAATACTTAAGTTCTTCGTTCAAGATTAAATTTGAGAAGCTCAAGAATATAGTTCGATGCAACCTTCACTCACATATAAAATGGCAAATATTGGAAGAATCAAGTAAGATATCAATAATCGAAAATACTATCTTAATTAATATAAATTAGACTTATAATTAAAAATAGTGTCTTACTATAAATGACAATAATTAAAAAATAATACAAGGGTTTAATACACTAATTAATTGATAAATCTTATTGTAAAAAAATTAAGATTTAAGTTTGGAATCATACTAAATAAAGTATTTTGTTAAAAATAATTCAAATTTTTAATTATTTAAATTTATTTCTTATCAAATACTATGACAACTCTTCACACCCACAGTTAAATCATCCTATACAGTAAACCTAAAAACAATAAATCTTTTACACTCCCTAAAAACACATAGAAAAAATGTCGACTGATCAATTCTTAGATTTAGTTAAAAATGGGAAAACATTAAATAATGAGAAGCCAAATATATTCTCATTTGATATTGAACAATTTGATATGGATGAGCCTAGCAAGATTTAAGACCCTTCCAAGAGAAAATTCAATTAATTTAATACTATAATGGTTAAAAATCAAAGTTTATAATTATTTTATTTTTAAGCTTATACAGATAAACATACAATGAAATAAAATATTAAAAAACAAAAATGAATGATTAATTTACTTAAATTTTAAAAATATCAAATCTAAAGGAATGATTTGATATAAAATAATCATTTTAAAGTTAACTAAATTTGCTCTATATAAATTAATATATAAGGACACTATAATTATTATTTGCTTATATTTTTAACCTACGTTTTCAGTTTATTAAATCGCATAATATAAATGAAATCTAATCTAAAATTAAGTGCTTATAAAGAATTCTATTTTTTATTTGAAATTTATTTTTTAATTTTAATCTGCAATAAATTACTCTAAATCTAATTAAATTTATATTATATTCTTTAAATCATTTGAATTTATGCAATAATTAAATAAAAATTGAGCGCATATAAGGAAGAACTGAGAGGGTATTGAAATTTTTACTCATAAAATTTCATTATTAATTATAAACACATAAATTATAGTATAGTTGTAAACTTATCTATTAGGAATAGTTTTTAATATAATTTTAGTTAAATTAATATCTTTATTTAATTATTCTTTAATATTCTATTAAAAAACTTTAAACTATATCAATTTAATTGACATTTTAATTATTTAATGTAAATGTTGAAATAGTTACTAGGGCTTGATTTTGGGAAATCTCGTAAAAAGAAGCGTTTTCTTGCCAGCAAAGATGTGAGGGCTGACCGATACTCCCTCAATCAGTATGTTGAAAGGAAATCCATGCTGGACTTGATCTATGAAGATTCGTCAATCGCACAGTCATCATTCAAAGGAATTGTGAGACTCGTGTTGCTTGTCACTTTTATTTATGTAGTCAATAACTATACTGTAAGTGGAAAGACAAAGTAGTTATTGGAAAAAAACAAAATTCTCCCGCAATACATTCAATCTTCAGATCTCTAATGTTTCTTTTTATAGTTAAAATTCTACATGAATCATGAGCTCATATCACAAGCCAAGAGGACTATTTTCAAAGAGCAGATGTATATAGGTTTCGCATTTTGGGCATTCTTGCATTTCTTCACATACATGTAATAAACATTACATAATGATGATATCATTAATTTTTAGTTCTTTCTTTATTCAAAAGCTGATCTTGAAAGGTTTCCCTTTTATAATTGCATACACTATTGAATTTGTGTGCGAATAGTTCGTGTTTGTTGGAGTACCCTACTTGATTTACTAAGATGAGTATGTTTTATTATTGTTTCAATGAATTATTCATTATAGGGAACTCTATGCAACTACTAGAGTCTACATGTACTTCCAGATTGTGGTACACTATTTCAAGGTATGATTTAATTAACTCAACTTATTAATTCCAATTTCAGATGAACTCCTACTTCAAAATGAACAGGATATACAGGGAGGAATATTTCAAGGAATTGGTTGACACACCTAAATAAGGAGTTAAGAAACATTCAACATATCCAGAGAACGTAAATTTCAAAGATTTCACTATGTATTTACTGCACCCTACTTTTTGTTACTAAGATGGATATGCAATTAACAACGAATTTAAAATTGGAGTGTTTTTTGTTAGAGTTCTCTTGGTCGTGTTTGGATCTGTAAGTAATTAATAGACTAAGATAGATAGTATTTATTTAAATCTATTTAATATGATGGAGAGATACGTTTAAGAAAATACATTAGTTATAAAATTAACATCAATTCTAAAAGTTAGAGTCATTCCTAAACCTAAGTCAATATAAAACTAATAAATATATTCTAATTCCAAAGTTTACTAATAGCTCTAGATTAACTCTATGGAGTATCAATATTTAAAAACTTGGAACTTTCATCATACTTCATAACTTTACTTACGTTATTACTCTTTGCGTAATGAATTTTCTAATCCATTACGCTCTTACTTTACATGCCAAAATGAAAACTAGGCGACATTATCAGTGAGTGCTGACTTTAAAATCGAGTAGATGAATCAGGGCTACCTGCTACATAACTCATATTCCTTTTTTGAAACATATCCCCTGAAACATTTCTTATGTGACTCAATTTAAATTTGCTTGATTCAAAATTAGCTTTAGAGTTTCTACCGCTTTACAAGCCAAATTAAGAAATTAGTCCTTAAATATTTGCATCCTAATCATTCTTTTTATTTAGTTAATTTTGTTAAGGAATATTTTAACTTTATACATCAGCAGCTGTGGTCTTTGTTTGCATTGAAAACATACTGAAATCTCGATTTAGTAAGGGATTATTAGAAGTTTACAAAGATTTTCTCTTCCTAGAAATTGTATCTTCAATGAATTGTTGAATGTAAGAATCATCGTTTTAAATGCTTAAAATCTCAGCGATATTCACAAACTTCTTTCTGGTCTTATAAATATAAATTAAAAAGTATATTTTTCATTTTCGAATAACTATATTCTATTTTGGATCAAAAGTGTCAATTTCTTGTTTGAGTTTATCTAGGATTTAATCTCTCTGTTCTAAGAAATGATCATAAATTTAAATTAATATTATTAAAATAAATATTTTAATAGATTATTCCATCGTTAATATGTTATAATTATGGGTATTTAATATATACAATTATGTATTTTTAGAAAAAGTAAACTAGAGTTTATTCTTTGATATAATTTAACAATTAAAATTTTTGGAGACATTTAATGGAAATTTAAATACAAATTTAAAAACAAATTATTAATTAGGATTATAAAAAATTCAATTACTCTAGATTATTTAATTTACATACTATAAATTAAAAATTAAAATTTTTTTAATGTTATCATTACAAATATATTAGGTAGTTTAAAATATTAAGTTTACTTCATGTCATCTCTAATCTTAAAGTACTGCCTTGGTATTTTGATAGCTTCCTTGAGATTGAATATTTCTTTCTCATACCCTGATATTTTATTTAGAAGTTTTGTCCTAATCTCCTCATGAGCTCTAACTTCAATTCTAGTTACTTAAAAAGGAATAAATATAATAATCTTATATTTGCATAAAAAGTTTAACATATTAAGAGAGGTAATCATGTAAAAAGTTAAAAAACTTTACTTGCTTGTAGTTCTCAAATTATTGCTTAGTTTATCTCTACTCTGTAACAAAGTCTTTTGCGGCTTAATTAAACCTTCTGTCAAAATTCTACTGCTAATTTATCTTTTCTTCGTTCAATAGCTGAATTTTCATCTAAAGTTCTAAGATTTACTGTTGAGCTATATATTAAACTATGAAAAGATGAGAGATAAGTAAGAAAGAATAAACTAAATAACAACAAAGCTCTCTCTTCAGATCTTTTAAAATTAGCAGCGATTTCTCTTAATTGGCCTAGTTCAATATCCTATAAAAACCTCTCATCCCTCATTGTAACAATCTTCATTTGATAAAACCTGACAACTTATCTATACAAAATCTCGATTTAATCATCCATGGCGAGAGTTATGCCAAATGTATAAAAAGCATAAGGTTATTGCAAAAGTTCTCTCCCTTCTTAAACAGCTTTCAGAACACTCTATGGTACATTGTCTAAGTTTTGATAATCCGAGAGCTAAGAATCAGCTAATTCTATTTATGCAGAATTACTCTTGATAAAATGATCTTTCTTACGAAGTTGATAACCCACTGTTTCGATGTAATTATTTAGATGAGTGATGATATTTTCTTGATCACCTGCTAAACTCGATAGCTCTCGCACTTATTTCTCAGTCTCATCAAGTTAGGTTTTTATATTGTGATACTGATTTGCTAAGTTGCTAAATTCAAACTAGTATGCTTGCTTTGCTTTCTCTAATCTATCTCTAATCAAATTGTTTGCTCTTTCTTTTGCTTTCTCTTTTGCATACCTCAACTCTATAATATGGGATCTTTCGAGATTTTTTACTTTTGCCTCTAACTTTTTAATCTGAATTTAAAGCGATTTCTCTGTGTCTTTGTTCTTCAGTTCATTTCTTACATGATCATATTTATGAAACTTTTTGTCATACTCTTGTATTACTTTATATTTTTATTCTTTTTCTTGCTAAACCTCATCATTTTTATCAATATGGGTTTAATATGGCTACTCTGTTATGAAAGCTTGAATTTTTACATGTTTTTTATATTCAATAGTTGAGTAATTATTATTATTTTGGCTTTACTGATTATTGTAAATATTTGGGAGCAATGATGATTATTAATTTCTCTAATGATATCCAGAACCCCTATCCTAGCTCATTCGTCTAGTTACAGATTTACTATTTCTAGTAGATTTAGCCTTCTTCATATCACTCCAAAATTCTTAATAAGTAGTGCTGTTTAAGTCACTATCGTATTAATTCAAAGAATCCTTCTCTTCTTTTTCATCTACTTTAAATGAAATATCTTTGAGGTTTATGGTTTTGAGATATATTTTGGTCTCGTCGTTTGACATTTCTCCGCATTGAAGTTTCCTGAATGTATCGTGGTCTGCTTCTATAAGTGCATGCAGCTGTGCTTTTAATTCTAAGTCTATTTGCTCAAAAGACTTATAGATTCTTTTATAAAATAAGGTAAGTACATTAATATAACAGCATAATCTTTTATCAATACATCATTTTATAAAAAATAAAAGACATGTCAAAACTGGGAGTGGATATAGAAAATTCTAATATACACATATTTAAAACAAATTATTTTACCTAAATATTTATTATTTTACATTGATAATTTCCCCCTAAAGCCTTTCTATATATTACTAGTTTGTTGCCCATATGTTACTCTATTAGTCTCTGGAAGCATATTTTACAAGTTTTTATTGTCAAGCTATAACAACATATTTTAATTTATAAATAATTATTATAGTGCACTACTATATGGTATCAAATTAAGTTTCATATTCTTAGTAAGGTCATTATTTATCATTTATTATTCTCTATCTATCTCTAATTTTACTCTCCTATCTATGATTTATCGCTCCACTTTTTGTGCGTCATTTTAGTAGGTAATTGGCAAAATAGGATTTTCAATCATATCTATTTTTAATTAAATAAACATTAATATATAATAATATTTAAGACTATTTATCAAACATGTGGTATATGTTAGTATAAATATCTTTGCCTCTGAGTCGCTCTCTTTCTTCCCTTTTCAGCTCTTTTTACTCTAATTTGTCTCTTATGCCATAGTACAATTCATCTTTCTGTACTTTTTCCTCTTGGTAATTCCTGAATGATTCCACGAAATCAGATTAATAATCCTGGATGTCAAGCAGTTTCATGTTTAAAGTGTTTTCTAAGGCTTATTTTGTTGGGTATTTCTTTGTAGCAGAAATTTAAGGCAATATCTATTTGAAATATTTTTATCATTATCATTATTATTATAATTTAAAAAAATATTTGCAAAATTATAAAAATAATAAGTAAAATGTTTAATATGATAAAAGTATAACGAAAATTCTCAAAATAATAATAATAATAATACATAAAATTTAAATTCCTCATAAATTTATTATCTAATTTTAGAGTCTTCTTTTTTCTAAATTTACTATGAGATTTTAGAATTAAGATCTTAATGTAAATTTTCGATTTATTTAATGTGCAGATTCTCCTTTTTAGGGGAAGTAAATATCTCCAATTCTGCCATGTAACTTATAATTTTAATTAATATATTATATTTGAGAAAAAATTATAAATTTAATTTTGTCATATGATAAATTTTAAAACACTTACTAATCAGATCTGGAAAAATTTTTGGAATAAGGTGACATTATAATAAAGTAAAATAATAATATTAAATGGGAAAAAGCTCACAGACTTCTCAAGAGAAATAAACAAGCTCGCAATCTTCAAATCTTCAACAAAATTTAGAATATATCGAAGCCGATGCACCCTTGTATTTTATTCATTTATTCATATCGCATTTATAAAATAAAAAGTTGCTAATTTAGATTAAAAAACTCATTACGATTATCTTTAATATTTTATAGGATTTAAATTGTTAAAATTAGATGTATGAAATAATTAATATTCATTAAAATAATCAAATGAATTTGTACTACATGGATGCAGAAAAAGCGACAGAGTATTTGCAATTATATGGAGAGGTAGAGAGCTTATTGCCTCAATAATTAAGCAAAAAATGCTTCGCTTTGGAGATATAATGGTTCTAAAAGTTCAAAAAATTCGCTCACTCACTCGCTTCTATCCAGGAATAAATTAAACAAAATGTAATTTCCAAATACACAAAAGATTCCAATATGATGTATCTGTTTTATTTTTAATTCCAGTTTTAATTAACAATTCGATCAGTAGTTCCAAAATTATTGAATTAAACATGCTTTCATTCTTTATATGGAGTTTAAAGCGAAACACTATTGAGAGATATATATTAGTAGGTGAAACCAGGATTCTTAGGAGGACTAAACGGATTTGGTGATCACGAAGTTGTTGAAGTTAAGGGGCACTACCCTGGACCTATTATGAATTTCTCACTTGTGTAAGTTTTGCAAACTTTCTTTTAATGCTTTTTGGCGATTTTAATCAGAAATCATTCAACAATATGGATATTTTTCTGAGAAAACATTCAATTCAGCAATTTTTATTCTGGATACATGCTCAGAATTTTACTATTCGATTTGCCTTTTTCTCAGAAATATCTTAAACTTAATGTTTTATAGAGAACTTGAAGGTCCTTACACGACATAATTGTACAAACTTGATGAAAATTAAGCATAATAGTGGAAGGATTAATTTTCTGATTGGTCTTTAATGAAACTTAGAAGTTCTGATTAAATTCAAAGGGACAAGGACTTTTTAATCGTGAGTCAAACCGTTTGGATAAAACTCATTAGATATTTTGGAGGAGGTCCTGAGATCGGTTTTTTCCTCATTGATAAAAAATTGATGAACTAGGAGCAAATCGACATTTCTTTGGGTGTTTTTTAGAAAGATTCATTTGAGATAAAAGAGTTACCAGATTTATAGCCAATTTCGCTTTAAATCTTTAACGTTGATAATTAAGGTCCAAACATCAATTTCAAAGCTGTTCTAGTTTCAAGATATATAGGTGTGAAAAATTTCCTTAACTCAATAAGCAGTCAATTTGAAATTGCTCCAACCAAAGTTAGTCTTTACAAGACTTGGGTGGATAGATCAGGAACTTCAGAAGAAATCTAGTATGAGTTAATTCAAACAAAGGGTGCTTCAACTAAGAGACTCGTGGATTTCGACTTGGATGGTATTCAAATGGATGCTGATGGAGAATACAAGTATAAACTTTTCCTTCAGACGAATTCTGATGGAATAAATAATCATCCCAACAAAGGTACCTCATAGCTTGATTTGCATAAATGCATGAGACATCTTCTTAACTGTAACAATATTCATAAAAATAACCAAGATGGTGAGCTCGCTAGCTAAGATGAGTACTTTATGGACCTTGAAGGTAAGTATATTTTTGACAATTTTAATAACGGCTCTTGTAGAAATGGATAGAAAGAAATCTTACTCACCTGACAATAAACGTCAAGGTAATAGAAGAAACGGTTAGCTTGGTATAAATCTTTAAGCAGCGAATTTAGCCCCATAAACCTTTGGAGGTCCAGCTATTCCAGAGGAGTATGCAAGCGATCCAGATTTATACTATGCAATTCAAGCTTCTCTAAATGACAATTAGCAAGCAACAGAAACCTTGACTGGATGGGATCATATAAACTAAAACTTTGGTTAATAAAATCAAAGTTTCATTCCTGGAGGTGCTTTTGGGGGCAAACAAAAAACTCCATCCACAAATGATAACTTTTCAGCTAAAAACAATCAGAGCATGGAAATGTTGAATGATGGCTTTGATATTGATAGCGAAGATCCTTTGGCTGTCTATGGCTCAAACAACAGATAGAGAAATAACTTCATTTATAAAATGTTATTAAGATTAAAAGTTTTAATGGCCATGAGCATATTAATGAATTAAAAATAACACTCCAAGAATCATTATATCAGCTCTTGAAGGTAACGAGAATAAGTAAGGAAACCATTAAATTATTGATTACTAAAATTTTTGAATGTTTTTGTATATAACCAAGGCAGACATAGCTAGCCAACCAGGTAAGAAAAGATGAAGCAACTTAGAGTTGAAAAGTTGCAGTAATTCCAATAAATGAGAGATAGAGCCCGAAATGAAATGAAACCTTAGGGCATTTTCAACAACTCACACAGCAGCAACCAAAGCATTTCATACTCGAAGAGCATAATGGGCAACATGGGTCCAATCAAATCCTTCGCTGAGTTGCAGGACTCCATTCTCAAACTCAGAGAAAACTTTGATTCTGTGATCTTGGGGAAAGTGTACAAAGGAAACAACACTTCAAAAGATGTGGATATGATGAATAAAATCTATAAATATTATGTTTTAGCTGTATAGACTTCGTAATAAAGGTTATTTAGAGTATATTTAAGTGAATAATTTATTGATGGATTTAGATATGAAAGACTGCTCGCCACTCAAGAAAAAAGATCTTAATGAGTAATTCAGAAAAAGTTCAGATATGGACGGTTGCATGATTATAGGAGGAGGAACAGCTCTCATGAAAGATTAAGAGTGTGAAACTGATGAGGAGGAAGAAATGGAATAGGTTGAGAAAATCAAGGATAATAAATATATAGCTTAAATATAATTCAATTTATAATCTATCTGTTTTAAAAATAGACAAAAATATTTATAGATCATCAATAGGATGTTTAATTTAGACAAACTAATTTTTCATTAAAAAATAATTTATAATAAATAAATAATTTAGAGTCTTCTAATTATACTGAAAATAAATGTTAATTTCATTCAATTAATAAATCTTGTTTTTAAACATTTTCAAGATACATTTTTATTATTGCAATATTGAAACTTTTCCATTAAATAATTGATTAACTTGTTTAAGCACAATATGTATTTTTCTTTTAGTTTTGATACAACATAAGCCACAACCAACAATCTCATTTAACAATAGCAACAATAGCTCTTAAAGTAAAATCAAATCTGAGAATCGATTGAAGCAGGGGCTTTGAATTTCTGAAAGCTCATAATACCAGTTTGGTAACAAAACTCTTTTGTGATCATTTATTGATGGTTATGAAATAGTTTCACGTTTTATCAAAGTAGAGCACAAAAAAGAGTACTCCAAGGTTTCAAAATACCAAATTCGATTGCAAGTTATCAAACTTAAATCCCTTTAAGATTAATATTCCTTACATATTTCTATACTATTCCATATACCTACCGTATAGATAAAATCAAGATATTTTCGTATCCTTCATCAATTATAAAGTCCATTTAGATATAATTCATTTATTAATTAAATATAGTAAAAGGTTAATAATAAAGTTAAATAATTAAAGGAAATCTAATTTTAAGTGTTCAAAAATATGGATTTATCAAAACAGACTCAAGCAGTTATATCAAATAATTTTAGCAATAAAAAACAAGCTTTTTAAATAGCCCCTGTGCTTAGTAGTCGAACAAGAGATCGAATGATGTCACTTCCAAACAAAAATTAGAGTGCTCATGATTATAGCTACTAAAATTTAATATACATATTTTTTAATTTTATCCCATTTGTAGAGGATCAATGAATTATAAATATATAAATATAATAAACTAGAACAATTTGACAAATTAATCAGAAGAAACAGTCGTAGATAGCGTATAATCTTATCTTAGATCAGTTTCAGTAAATAAACAAGAAATTTAGAGGGAATTGAAATAGCAACTTTAAAGAGATTTATCTGCACTTAACAACTCTATGCTAATTATAATTATATTTAAACCCTAATTATAATTTTGACTATTTTCTATCCTTTCTTTTTTTCTATAAATTTTTTATAATTTATATATAATTGAAGCGAAACAAAAATGCTAAATCAACAATAACTCTTAAAACCTATAAAATAAGTAAAATTTATCAGATTAGAATGCAAACAGCTCAATATTAATCTTAAAAAGCATGAAAAATAACATAAAAACTCATAGAGATGAGTATTATGAAAAGTCTCCACTTGAAATGGAGAAATATTAATAGTAGCTTAAGATTAATTTGTAGCAACATTATCCTGTAGAAAGTAGCACTTTATAGAGTATTTTTGCTAAAATCTCTTTCATGTTTTGTATTAATAATTGTATAAGCACATCCCAATTTAAATCAAATAGCAATTTATCTCAAAATTACGCATCTGCTCGTGACTACAAGCCTAATCAATTAAAAGTAGGAGAGCCAATAAAACTAAAAAAGTAATACTAAGACATAAGTCAAAGTAATAATCGGAGCTTAAATATAGATGTAGCTCAGTAGATTATTAGTTTATAGAGAGATAGCAGGACTAGGGCAATCAAAGCTTTTGATAAACTAAATTACTATGTTTCGTATGATTTATTTTAAGATAAATTAGCCTAGTTTAGCTAAATAAATACAGCAAAGTACAATTCAATGGAAAACCCGTATAAATTTTCAAATTAAATAGATTCAGTCACTCGATAATCAACCAATAAATATTTCAATTAAAAAACTTTGAATAATCAGAGTTCATAGATAAGCTAAAGCAAAGTCAATTAACAAGTTCAACATTCCTCACATGATTATGAAAAATATCTCATAGATTCAGAGATAAGTTTACCTCAAGAATACCAAGAAATGTTAAATTTACATCAAAGCAATTAATTAAAATCTAACAATATAACACTAAACATAGACTCCGAGTAAAGTTTGAATTTATCTCACACAAAATATAAACTGAATTCCTAAAGTTTCAGACTACCACAACTAAAGAACCAATCCACTTTGACTTGCAATAACGATGCACTTCAAAGTAACATAATAAACTCATAATTAAACGAATCTAATTTAAGCATTAATGCAAGTGTGGAATATCAAATGGAAATACCTCAGAGTAACTTAAATATTTCTTAAGTATAAGTTTACAAAAAGCCCACTGTGAGAATGCATCACAGTAATAAACTCTCGATTATTTAAGAATAAATGCCTATTTAATCATAAATACAGAAGAATTAGCTTCAATCCATGAAAGCTTTAAATTATAGTAGTAATAAACGCACTAAAAGCACAATTAAATATTCTGGTAGTGAGGTTAGTACTCGATTAGAGAATTAAAATTAATCTGCAATTAGAAGTCCTTATAGAGAATAAAACAATCAATCTGGAAATTTATAGAGCTAATCTATTTTTAGCACGCCTTAGAATATTTCAAGTGACACGGCTCTCCAAAGTATATAAATATTTGATTTAATTATAAATTAGGAAATGCTAAAATATTTCAATTAATATTAAAAAAAGTATTAAGGACAAAAACTTAACTAAAATTCCTTAGTAACTTAGAGATACTTTTATAAACAAAAAGTAACAAATAGCACACTAAAAATAGCTAAGAGATAAAATCAGAGAAATGGAGACATTATTGTAGAAATCACATTGCTTTTAATAACTTTATATAACAATTATGTATTTATTTATTTATGAATTTTATATTCATTCTTGTAATAATCAAGTAAGCAAATGAACGGAACAAGAAATTACAAATACACAATAATTTGAAGAAAAAAGACGTGCAATATGTGAAATTGCAATATTAAGAATATTTGTAAAATCCATCATAAATAAGTAAAATACTAACCAGTAAGGAGTCAGTGTAGAGATTTGAATCGTTTAGTAATTCTAATATCCAGTCAATAACAAATCTAAGCATACCTTTTGAAAATAAAATGCAATTTCTTTAATCAATATTTTTTAAAGAAAAGACGAATTGATGTTAAATTATCAAGGTAAAATAACTAATAATTTTGTTAATTATAATCGTAATAAATAAAAAAAAAAGAAATATCTTTGTACAGTCCTAATAAAAGATCTAATGCGAGCTTGTTAAACATCCAAGAAAATCATAATAATTTGAGCAGTAGATTTAACATAGGATCTATGAATAATTTATCACATAATATGACTTCTAATGCTTCTTTGAGAGCGATTAACATGTCTTAAATATAATACTTTGGCTTTCTTTATGTTAATAATGACTGATATAAATATGTACGAGTATGTGGTAGCAGAAGACTTAATGAAAGAACTTCGATCGGCAAAATAAAAAGTGCAATTGGCTCATTAAAACAAGGGCTCGATTGAAAATTTAATTGAAGCTTTAAGAGAAGAAAATAATTCACTTAAGAAGACTGTAGCAAGATAAAATATTCATATTTTATTGATTTCTAATTTCTTAAATTCGCCCTCTATTCACTCTTTTTTTGCCTTATCTATATATTCTTAACTTTTATCATGAATTTACATCTTTAATAGTTTACTAGATTCTTGCCAGAGAAGTAAACAATAAATAGAATATGAGTGAAATCCTTAAAAACACAGAGATTGATCCAATGTCAAGGATGTCTCCAACGAGACAAGCTTAATCCCCAGTGGTTGAAGTACTAGATATTAAGAAAGACCAGTAAGTAGCAGAGGAATATAATGGATATAGTACTAATAAACCGCATTATAAATAGAGTCCTACTATTTAATTTAGTCCATAGCTGGTTAACTATTATATGAATTGAAATGTATTGGGAAAATTATTAGTAAATAATATTATGCAAAAAAATATTGTTGTTGTTTAAGTTATTTAGTGGAGATGAAACTAATCATAATCATAACTTAAATTTAATTCAAAATATCTAGACTATACAGATTTTTAATATATTTCTATATAGCTATAAACGGGATTTATTTTGAATTAATTCAAAAAATTTATTCAAAAGTATTTTTATAACAAATTTTATTTTGGTCTCCCTATTTTAATTATAATATATAATTTTATATAATCGCTCTAGTTTAAGTTCCACATTAAATTACTAAAAAACAACAATCTTTAATTCAAGTTTTTATATAAAATATCTATTTATTCAATAATAATCCTTACTTAATAACTCAATTGACGAAGGTAGGACAAGGAACCAGAGGTTTTTGAGCAATGACAAGTTATAATAGGCAAACTTTTAAATAAGCATGAAAATTAATCAAGCTAGAAGTCCCTCTGAAGAAAGTTAAAGCAACTTTTTAAACTCAAATATTAATACTAGTTTTGTCAGGTCACTTCATTAAACTCAACATGAGGTAAGTTAATCCAAAAATATAGTCTTTGAAGGAACTTTATGATACTTTAAAAAGCTTTTTGATAACTCAATAAATTTTTATAGAGAAACAAGAATCATAACAGCAGCTTTAACGCTTCACAAAATAGAACCTAAATTAGAGATCCGTTTAGCATTATGGGGGTCACCTAATTTGAACAGCTTACCTATTAGATGCATTTCTTGGTTAGGGATCACTAGAAATTCTTTGATTCAATCCTCCTCTTTATAGAGTAAGTAAAAATGATTGATTAATGAAGATTTTATTCTATAGAATATGCAAATTAACACTCGATTGTGACAACTGTGTAGTATTTGTCTGTGATAGCTATCTTGAATAAGTTTACATTACTCCTTAAAGAAAAGATATTAAAAATACATTTTATTAATATGATTTAATAGATCTTTTTACAAATTCAATTTCTTAATTTATATTAAGATAGAAGCTACTTATTGAGGAAAGCCTACATAGCAGGAGAGCCCTATACAGTAATACTTCTTTCTGAAAATGAAACTCCAGATGAATACCTGGCAAAAGTGAAATAAGATTTTCAAGATGGCATTATGAAAGATACAGGGGTGTTATAAGGTTCTTTTAATTCTGAGGGTAAATTACTATTTGGAGTTCAAGTTACTAAGCCAAGAGCAGCCAAAGCAGATAAGAAAAGCAAAACCATATAATAAAGTTAACCTAAAGTATTAATTGATATAATACAAAAATAACATATAGTTGATAAGCCATTAAATTAAATGAACTTTAATTAAATTGTTTAAAATCTTTACTTTTTAAATAATTAAAGTCTTTAACAGACTAGATCTATTAAAGTTAAAGTTTCTTTGCGAGTTTTTAGCAAAAAAAGCCTAAAATTTGCTTTTGAAGTGGGAAGCTCAAGAAAAAGAAAAAAAGATACTGCAAATTCTAAAATGTTGCAATCAAATTGTTAAGCAGAGAAGTCATAAGAATATAATTATGACTATGCGAAGATAGCTCCCCTTATTATTTGATTTTGAAAAGTGTTGCGTATTTCTCTTTGATCCTATGAGTAAGTCTAAATAATTTATAAATTTCGAAGTATATATTCTTAAGATTTATCATTTTAGATGAGGATTTATTTACGATGGCAGAGCAAGACATAAATGCAAAAACTTAGGATACTGAGGCTGATGCAAAAAAAATATAATTAATAATCCGCATATATCCTGCTATTTGATAAGTTTATTATTAAATTAAAAATAAATCAATTTTAAATATCGATGCAATTATACGATTCCCAACAAGTATAGGTCTAACTGGTCTAGCTTGCGTTGAAGGCTAGCTTATTTCCCAAAATAACATAGAATGAGATTTGAGATTCAATAGTGATTTGGATAACTTATTAGGCATCCACAACTTGAAGAACATGATTGTTAAATACTAAAACTATTCATTGATTGTATTGTATTCTAAAAAAAGCTTGCTTATTAGCTTGATTAATTCGACAACCCCCACATTATAATATAATTATAATTGTGTCTGAGTTTAGAGCAGTAAAACAAGAAACTTAAAAACACCAAGACCCAGTGGGCGTCCTCTAGCTTTTGAATAAACTAGGAATTGAGCCAATTAACCAATTTGACATTGTAAGTCGTTATAATTCTTTTTATATTTTTAATGATTAGGACATGGTGAATGCTTTGCGCATATTTCTGGGAACATGTGTGGACAACATAACTATTCTAAATTATTCAGTTAAAGTTACATTAAACGTGGGCATGGAATTGAATGGTGTTTCATAAATGATTAATGATAGGGAGGAGAGGAGCTAAGATAATTTTAAATCAACATTAAGGTACCAAATTTTCTAAAGTTTTCAGGGGGTTATAAATATTGTAAAATTAAGATAATAAAATGGATTTTGATATATTTATGAAGAATATTGTGAAGATGATGAGATCCTTAGATATTTTGCAGAGACCGCACAGAATAGCTAAAAAATAATGATCTAGATTTTAATAAGAATTTAATTTGCATAATTGATTAAGATTAACATTTTAATTTAATATAATAAAGATTAAAGAACTTGTGATCACAAATAAATTATAAATTAAAGCTAATGATATATGTTTTTTAGTAATATTTTATAGTAAAATATCCTTAATTATATTTAATTAATTTAATATTTGCAAATAAAATGTAAATTCGTAATACTGTAAACCCCACCGATCCTTGTCACACCTTAAATGAAAGTAAAGTTTAAGATGCCGCTGAGGATTATGAGATTCCATTTTATAAAAAGTCTCCAACACCTAAAATTAATATATAAATTCATAGAAATCATTCGTTAAACACCAGTGATTAAGAAATCCAAAAGGGTAGTAAGATATAAGTAATTACTTAAATACTTTATTTTTTTATATTCAAATAATCAATTTACTTACATAATTGTAATTTTTAATGATTTTTAATAAATTTAAATAAAATCACTCCCCTCTCTTATTAAGAAATTGGAAATACACCTTAATTTGATAACAAGATGAGAATATAATATTAATATTAGTGAATTGTAAATTTACTTTAATAATATATAGTTACATTAAATTTTATAAATAATCTTATGTTTACAATAATAAAAATAGTGTTAGATTTCGTATCAAGAATAAACTGACAAATTTTAGAAAAGTTCAAACAGCATTTAAATAAATAAAAATCAATCTCCAAGTAAAGATTACCTCTTAGAGATATTTTATCAATTATTATTATCACAATTAATTTTATTCATATAAGAAATAAACTATCATTAGTAGATGTAAATATTTAGAAATTTAAAGTATTCTTTATTATAAATAAATTTTAGAGTTATGTAGTTAGGAAAGCCAAAGAAAATATATGAATTAGGATTTAAAATATGATAAGAAGTCTCTTGATCGTGTTAAAAATTCTCTCATATAAAAGGTCATAATTCGGAGGAACCCCAAAACCCTTTATTCCATTAAAGATTCAAGTAAATAATATGTTGAAAAATCAGATGACTCTAACATAAAATATAATTATCAAAATTCTTAACATTCTATGTCAACTACTCCTAAAATGAATAATTTATATTAGTTTCCAAATATTAATGGAGAATCTAAAAATAATTTACATAGTATATAGATATAATTTAGAATTTTTTCTCAATAATTCATTCAATTAAGATAGGTTTAACTATGAAGAGAAGAATTATCTCCAGCCAGTGATAAACGTAACTTTCGATGTCAAAATTAAAGATAAAAAGTATAAGGTCCGAAATTAAACTTTTAAAGATCGATAGTAAGTATCACATGGGCAGTAGTAAGTTACAAAATCCCAAACATAAGTAAACAATAAGTTAAATTTTACAAAAATAAATAGAGGTGAAATAATCTAGAATTTTTCTTGTAATTGTTTATGCTATCAATTCTATAATGTCTAAATTTGTAAAGAAAAATTAAATTTTAAACTTTTCATTAATTTTTTCTAAATATATACTTGATGACATAATATTTCGATCAAAAGCATTCCTACATAGGTGAATCTATTGAAAAAGTTAAGGATTCTCTCAGAAAAAATAACACTTATTACAATAAATAAAAATCATTTATTGACTCTAGTTTCTTAAAAACCTAACATAATTGGCTTCAAATGAATAAAAGTAGATATGGCATGAGTAGAAATCATGCAGCTACCTCTAATTAATAACCTTTTCATTGAAATTAAATAATCTTGATTTGAATATAGTATTAGTTTTAATTTAGTTAGTATTAATTTCTTCTCAGAAATTCTTAATTCTCCAAGAGCTCAGAACGAGATAAGCTTGCAAGATCGAGATATTTCCAAAACTATGAGCCCATTAAATGATTTACATTAAAATTAGATTAAAACAAGCAATATTTTGTCACCTTTTGCTAAACTTTACCGCACAAGCAATAACTTCAATACGATTCATTCACATTACAAATCAAATGATATAAAAATATGAGCATTTATTAATTTTTTCATTTTGCAATTGTTAAATTGTAACTTTTAAAAGATAAGGAAGAATAATAAAGCTGAAATTAAGATGATAACACTAATTAAGCGAATGTACAACTCTAACCAATAAATAAAATAAATATGTGTGATTAAGCTGAAAGTCTCTCCAAACTCCCTACTAAGAGTTAAACTTCCGGAAATTAGGTAAAGCCATAATAAGGAGCTAGTTAAAAAAGTAATCAAAACTTTTCATTGACATCGTATGGGTAGTTTTCATAATCTTAATTTACAAATGAATAATAATCTGATGAATTAAAAGAAAGAAACAGTGTGTTTAATCATAAATAGATCACTCCCTAACATCCTTATTTTGAGGAGCTTATATTAAGACTTAAAAAGAGCAAGTAAAATAGCAAATTAGGATAGTCAAGGTAAAATCGCAATAGAAATCTCATAGACTTGTACCAAACTTTATTTCTTTATTCATCTTATATCATTTATTTATATAATTGAATTAATGAACTTGCTAGAGCCACAGATCTAATAATTCAAATATATCCGATAAATAAAAATCATAACTTACAAATAGTCTTTAAAAGGAGCAAAACTCTAAGCTTATGCTAACAACCGCTAAATGTTTCAATTTTTGCAATAATTAACTCAGCAAATCTTTAACTTTTGATAGTTCTAATTAGAAAATGAAAAATCAACAACAGCAACCTCAAATAAAGACTATAAATTTAATGAATGTTATCATTTAACTTAAGTAAATGCCTTTTTTATTCAATGAAATGTAAATAAATGCTTTATAAATTCAAGGCTATTCTATATTTCTATTTAAAGACTAATTCAATGGATGATGACTATCAGCTTTTGACTAAAAGTTTCAATCACTCAATTACTCAAAAATCATAAAGTCATAAGAAATCTCTACAATAAAATAAACCTGATTATTCTCCCTAAATTCTTAACAGAAGAGTCAATCCCAAGAAAAATTAAGCCTAAATAAATCTTGGTAGAAATTTGATTATCTCCAAACTTGAGAATATCTCTTTTTATCTTTAATATTGATAATTATTTAAATGTTCTGAATAATATATTTTTTGTAAATTAATATATATCTCTCCCCTATAAAACTAAAAGCTTACTGAAATATCATTAAACAGATAATAAACTCTAAATTCATCATAAAATTAACAAATTACTTCAAATAATAATTAGAAATTAAACAATCCAAATTTATCAAATATCAAGATTAAAAAGAGAAATTTGCAATACTTTTTATAGAGAGAAAATATCTTAATGGGTTTAGATTCAAACAGTATATAATAAAATAAACAAATTATAAATAGTGATTTATGATTTATAAGAAATAAAATATTAAAATTTAATAAGTAAAATAGTAGGTTATCATATAATTTGATTGATACTTTAATTTTAATTGATTTGTTCCCAATTATCTGATTGATCATTTTTTAAAATGATAATTTATTAATAAATGAATGTGATTTATCTATATAATTTTGGAGTAAAAGCCAAAACTTGTAATAATAATCGCAATTATTGTTGTTAAATTTTAATTAATTTTAATGGGACTTAATTGCAGTAAGTGCTGTACAGGAGAGGAAGAGGAGAAAATAGAAGCAAATCTCAATAAAGGAGGTGGCTCGCTGCAAAACAGTGCAAGGCATAACAACGGCAAGGCAAAGTACTCAGCCAATATGTATTGTCAAAATAATGAGTTATTTATTAAATTTTTACTATATAATAAAGTTTAAATTTCATCAATATTATATAAAATTAATGCCAATAATTTATGATAAATCTTAATCCATAAATAGCTATAATTAATTTAAGTTTGAATGTATATTTATCTATGAAAACAATAATACGCAGGCTCTACGAACTACTTAAACGAGAAATAAAAGAAAGAATTGATAGATGATTTCAAAAAAGATCCTAAAAATGTGTATTCTCTGGTGAAAATCTAAGCAAATGTCAAGGGCCACATATCAAGGAGGCACACGCATGACTTGAGAGGAGAGCAGATAACGCAGATATTCAATTAGGGCAAGTTAGAAATCAATGAAGAGGAATATAATTAGCCACGATTCAACCAATTAACTTTAATAATATTTAAGGATTGATTGGAACGATTTATCTGATACAATTCTATTTAGTGTTTAATAATTTGAATCAATTATTGCGATAATTAGGTCATTTTGAGTATGGCTTACCCACAGATGATGGTATTCTAAGAGATAAGCGTCCTTTAGTATTTATAAGTAGTAGTTATTATCTTCATTAATACAAAATGAAATATTTTTGAAATGATTATACAAATAAATACATTGATAAAACAAAATCAGTCAAACAATAGACTTAGTAAAAAATGTAATGAGGAAACAGTAATTTTAAGAATTTTTAAAATCTCAATTTATTCAAAAGATTGGCAATTATAATTTTTAATAGAACTTTCTTAAACATAAAATTGATTTGCCTCATTATTGAGTTAGATTAACTGAAGTAAGCATTTGAAATTAAAATTTTATTTATTTAAAGCTGATTAGAAAATAAATTAGAGCGTTTGAATTAAAGTATATTATAAACGTAAATATTGAAAGTCTTATTCAGATATATTATAGCAATATAGAATTTGAAAAATAGTTATTTAATTGTTCATGAATTGTCTTTTAAACAATAATGCTTGAAAATGGAGCAAAGTATGAAGGAGAATGGCTAAGAGATACTGAAATCAGAGATGGGAGAGGAGTTCAGATATGGTCAGACGGTAGTAGATATGAGGGTTACTGGAGAAACAATAGAGCAAATGGAAAAGGTCGTTTAATCCATGCTGATGGAGATATCTATGAGGGTGAGTTCGATTTAATTGATGATTGATGATTTTAAGCAATTAATAGACCTTATATAAGGGGCAATATTCACGATATTAATTCATTCTAGAAAGTGATTTAATTTAATCGGCTATATGAGGGAGAGTGGTTAGACGACAAGGCACATGGGTTTGGACAGTATCAGCACATAGATGGATCTAGGTATGAGGGTTACTGGAAAGAAGATAAACAACATGGTTATGGCAGAGAAGTATGGCCTGACGGAGCTGCTTTCGAAGGAGATTATGTAGACGGTAGAAAATAAGGCAAAGGTACATTTACTTGGGCAGATGGAAGCACATATACTGGAGATTTTTCAGAAAACAACATTCACGGAAGGGGAGTCTACAAATGGGCAGATGGCAGACTTTACGAAGGCACATGGCAGAATAATAAAATGCATGGCTATGGTATATTCACGTGGCCAGATGGCAGGCGCTACGAAGGCGAGTACTGCGATGATAAGAAGCAGGGACAGGGAACGTTTTAGTGGAGTGATGGACGTAGGTATGTTGGAGGATGGATTAATGGGAAGTAGCATGGCAGTGGCATGTATATAAGTGCTAATGGACATTCACAATTATATAACGTATCAACATACCAAAAACCTTATAACTATTCAATCGCTTAATGATTTATGAATTTATTTCTAATTAAAAGAAAGGAGAGTGGAACATGGGAAAGAGAGTAAAATGGATAGGTGGAACAAGCGATTAAGAAATGATGAATGGTCAAAATGATATAGATGATATGAATCTCATGGATTGAAAAAAAAATCAATAGATTTTGACAGTAAAATATACTTAAAACTGAAAAAACCGTTTAATTTATTAAAAAACACTAATGATTTGGCAAAGTTTACCTATGATTCATTAATATAAATCAAAACTTGCCACCAATACACCAATTACAAATTTTAGCTTAAAGTTTTTCTTAAAATTTGAATTTAGGTTTAAAATTAAATGAAGCTTTGATTGATATATTAAAATGATCAATTTTAAAGAAATTTTTCTTCAATAGATAAAAATTAAATTCATCAAATTTCCTAATAATCTAGCAATAAGGTTTTTAACATATTTAAAGTGTGTGTGAATCTGTAAATTTTAGCTTATAATTCATTAACTTGTATAAATAAGTGGAAAAATCTATATTCCTTAATTTATTTTAAAGCGAATATTTTTATTTCAAAAATTTCATCTCTTAAATATCTTTCTTCAAGCAAAGTCACATGAGAGTTTACTTGTTGCAAATTATATAGAAGCATTAGTAATCCATTGTTATCTGTTAATCTTATAGAATCTCCCCCAAAATTGAAAATATTATATCCACCTAAAATTCCAAATACTTTTTTCCCTTAAATTACTCATTTATATGAAAAATTATATCCAAAAAATTTTAGATCAACATTCTTCTTGACATGTCACTTTCTTTAAAATATTTTATTTGTTAAAATGATTATATTTCTCATGTAGTCAACACAAATAAGGAAAGTTTTGAAAAATCAAAATTACTTTAAATTAAAATTAAAAATAAAATAAAAATTTTTTGAATAAAATTAAGTCATTTTATATATAAAATTTTTGTCCCGACCGAGACCCCCCTCCCCCCAACGTTTACCTTCCCCTTTTCTCCTAACGCCTATCTCCCCACCGCTTTCATTTGAATTATTTATTGCAGCAACCAACTTCTAAATAATCAAAAATCCCATTATAAATGAAAATATAAAATCACATAGTCGGAATAAATATGTTATCAATATAATCATATCATTTGCAAACAAACCTGTTTTTGTTTATAAAATATGATAAATTTTTTCTTTTTTCAATTTTTGAAAAATTATTATTTTCATTTTTATTAAGATTTAATGTGAGCACGTCCGTCAATTTTTACGAATATTTACCATATGAAAATATCTTAAAATTAACTTAATGACTGCCATTAAATTTCTCTTTTTCATTTGGCTAAGCTAAAATTTTATTTCAAAATTTATATAATTTCTTTATTCATCTATTTTTGACATAAAACAAAATAAAAATAATATCTTAAAGTTTTTAATTCTTTAATTTTATTATTTCTATTATCATTACGGATACGATCTTTATAAGAATATAAATTAAAATTAATAAATAAATTATCATTTCCACTATGAAATTTTGTAATTTGCTTAATCGGTTATTAGCTTTTTTTCAATATATATAATTAAATTTACAATTATTAATTTTAATTTATATTCTTATAAAGATCGTATCCGTAATGATAATAGAAATAATAAAATTAAAGAATTAAAAACTTTAAGATATTATTTTTATTTTGTTTTATGTCAAAAATAGATGAATAAAGAAATTATATAAATTTTGAAATAAAATTTTAGCTTAGCCAAATGAAAAAGAGAAATTTAATGGCAGTCATTAAGTTAATTTTAAGATATTTTCATATGGTAAATATTCGTAAAAATTGACGGACGTGCTCACATTAAATCTTAATAAAAATGAAAATAATAATTTTTCAAAAATTGAAAAAAGAAAAAATTTATCATATTTTATAAACAAAAACAGGTTAGAATGTAAATTAACACTATATAAAATAAGTTGTCAATAAATATTTATTCATATCAAGCAATAAAATTTTAAGAAAAATGATTAATTAATTACCAGGAAATTTTAATATGCGAGAAAAAATTTCGGGGGGTAAGTTTCCTGTCAAGGTTTATGATAAAAAAAAACTTATAGGGAAGTTTCCTGTCAATAAAAATATTATTTTTGTTAATTTATTTTTTCTTTATGGAATTATTATTTTGACCACTATAAACACCTTCTTTGATTTTCACATATTTTAATTCAAAATATACCTATCAATCATAAAGTATCACAAGATCTACTTCATGTTGAACAATATTTTCTTTAATATTCATCTTATTTTGCATTAGTTTTTCAAAACTTTTAGTCAGAATAATAATAAAAATATGGTTCTATATCTCAAGTAATGATATTAGAAAATAATTCCAATTTATCAATTTAATTCTTAAAAAATTTTTAAATTATCCTTTAGCCATTAAAAGAGTAAAAATTATTAATTAAAATATTTTATATTTAACTAAAAAAAATTATATATATATATAAAATATTTACTTGACAGAGTACTTCCCTCTTGTCAGGAAACTTCCGCCCCCCCCCCCAAAATTCATATAAAAACGTTGGGGGGAAGGAATAGGAGGGGATCAGAACAAATATTGTTAAAAGAGTGCATGTCATGAGGATGTCGATTCAGACTTTTTTGTATGTATTTTTAATATAAAAAGAGTATTTTTTTGGTGATTCTTGTTAAGGGGTTTTGGGGATGGGTGGTGGTTTATCGGATAGGGGTGCACAGTTATCTTTATAAAATGCAATAATTATTCTTCCAAAAATCAATATCTTGTTTCAATTTTAAAATAAAACTTAATAAGGACAAATAAACTTACTGATCTTAGATCATAAAAGGAAAAAGATAGATATAAGGAGATTTTAAAAGATGAAAAATCATTTAATAATTCATTAAAATTGAATTAATCAATTTTTAATTAAGATTTTATAATGAAGTAGAGTAGAATTTATAGCTTTTTACACAATTAGAATTTTGCTTGAAGCATTTATATAAAAAAGGAGTTTTTTAGAATAACTGATTAATTGAAAATAACTGATAATTAAAGCAAGGTTTATTTTTAGTGATGATAAATCTAATTTAATTTTGCACATTTTCTATAAATACTCCAAGTCACTAATGTTCATTCAAGTTAACCTCAAAATTCTTAAATCATTGAATTTTCATTGTTAGGTGAAATTGAAATAAAATTGCTGTATTTAATTAATTTCAATATTATGATAAGAAGCTAAAGCTCTGTTAATCCTTCTCTAGCGTTTAATTCACTCATCCTCCAGGATTGTACTTAAAATTGCCTAAAAAACAAAGTTTTATTATATAGACATATAATTATAAAAGTTAGTCTTTTTTATAATAAATTCGGTTGTTAGATTGAATTTAATAAATTAAAAAATCTAATTTTTAAAAATATAATTGCTATAGTCATAGCTATAGTTAACACAGACAGAAGTAACTGCGAAGAATTAGCCAAACCAAAATATCAAGTTTCCAAATACTGTCTAGTCAAATAATCTCAACAAAAACAGTTGTACAAGCTGACTTAGTTGTAGGGAGGTCAAGTAAAAAGATACTTGTTTAAACACTACGATGAAAAAGGCCTCATTCAAAGACAAAATTTATTATATATTTATATTTATGTTTATAAGTTTCTGCTTTAAATGGGAGTTACTAGGATATAGAGTAATTGTTTAGCAAACAAAGCTTTTTCTATGACTAATTAATAATTTAGTTTTAGCTTTTTTTTAAAGCCCAGATTACAGATTCATAAGGGATTCATGTGATTGGTATGAATATACCCCATTTAAGCAAAACTCATTCTAGGCTAGTTTAGGAATTCCATCAGGGGCTTTATTTAAGACCCTCCCATATTTTCATTGCTCCTCTTATTTTAGAATACACTAATAATATAAAAATTGGTAACTTATCCCAAAAAATTATAAATTCGTTAAATTAAAATGATAAGAATTATTTGCTCTTTATGATTATTTTGTTGTATTATAATTTCTTTTGGCTAAATATTTTATATAAAGAAATAATTTTTATTAAATACCTCATGAAATACGATACTGAAGACAAATGTAATAAGGTTAGCTTGGAAAAGTGTAAGTCTGTATCTCTTCATATATTCCAAATAAAAATGCCTGTATAAGAATTCATGCACTAATCTGTTCCATTTCCTGGCATACTGATCGAAATTCTTGCAGTTCCATATTATGTTTAACTAATTTTATAATAAAAATAAGAAATTTTACTGAAATAATAAGAACTTTATTGATAATATAAGAAAACATAAATTCCAATAGTCTTGATAGAACTATCTATCTGCGAAGCCACTTAAGTCAGCATATAAATTGCAAGCAAAATCAAATGCAACGAAAGAGCCAATGAAATAGATTGACATAGTAGGGAGGTAGAAATATGGGAATATCTCAAATTTGTTTATTTTATCTGCGAAGATGTCATACAAGGGTAGCCACTAGTCCTCAAAAATTAATACCATTGCTAACTATTTAAATGTTATGTGTTAAGAATATGTTGAAATTAGAGAGTCAATTATAGCGGTTATTCGAATTTAAAGGCAAATAAATACTATTAAAAAAAATTAGCTTAATGTTAAATTTAAAATAAAATATATTTGAGATGAAATTTAGAAAATCTAAGGAACTAGTAAAATTTGTAAAATATACAAAAAATTATCATAAAAGATGGAAAGTACAGCAAATTAAGTAAAACAAAAATCTTAGAAGCCAGAGAATACTTTCTTCGAAAAAGCTAGTGAAATAGTGGGTGTGGGTTATGCTAAATTAGCTCAATAATCTGTGTAGACCAGTGAGAATTTAATTATGGATTTGCTAAATCATAGATCTGTACCTAAAGAAGGATTTGATGAGTTAACCATAAACACTCTCTTGAATTAGTTTCTATCATAACTTTAAGAAATTATGCTATTCATCTTTATTAAAAAAGTTAACTATTTCATTTGAACAGGATAGCAATGATGGATTCAAATAATTACGCAGGAAATTGTGGCGTGGGAGAAAGAGAAGCAAGAATATTTAGTTCAATAGTAAGACAGAGAAACTTCGATTTGGGTCATGGAATCGGCAGATCAGGGGATGTCCAAGCACTCTAGCCCAAAGCAATTGGGTCTTCACTAGTAGTCAAACTTACAAAAAACATGACAATAAACGCAATGAATAATCTAATCTTTTTGTAATTGCTTTATAATAGTCAATTCAAGCTTTATGATTATTAATATTTCATAATAAAAATGAATAAGATACTAGGATACACTTCAATTAAAGATGCCTTAGTTTTACCCTTTGCAACTGGCATGTCACTTACTATAACTTTATTGACTATGAAAAGTTTGAATCCGTAGGCTGAATATGTGATTTTCCCTAGAATTGACCAGAAAACCTGTTTAAAATGCATTTACACTCACAGCAATATTACTCTATATTTCATATATTTAAAGTGAAATATAATTGTGAACTGCAAACTTGAAACCCTTAATTGTAGAACCAATCATCAGAAATGATGAGTTAGGAACAAAATTAGAGGAAATTGAAAATATTCTCAAAAATCCTGATTTTTAAGGCAAAATATTATGTGTATAGAGTACTACTAGTTGCTTCGCTCCTAGAGCTTATGACAACATCATTGAGATATAATTTTGAAGATTAACATATTTAGATTTATATTTTCTACATAATTTAAATAAGAGATAGCAGAAATGTGCAAAAAATACTCAGTTTTTCATTTAATCAATAATGCCTATGGTTTACAGTGTAAACCAATTATTGATTTATATATTTTTACTGTTTATTTTCAATATCTTAACAATAATAAACATTTAATAATCTTCTTAATAGTTTACAAGACTCGCTAGTGATGTGACATAAGCAACTCTAAAAGGCAGAGTAGACGCTGTAATATCGTCAACAGACAAAAATTTCATGGTTCCTGTTGGAGGCAGTATCATATACTCAGCCAAGAAAAAAGATTTAATAGAAAAAATCAATAAATTTTATCCTGGTAGAGCCTCAGGTGGTCCAACATTTGATCTTTTCATTACCTATCTAAGAATTAAAATTATATTTTTATATAAGAAAATAAATGATGTTAGTAAGAGGGGTTTTATATTTACTGTTATTTTATCTACAAATGGGAGCTAAAACACTGAAAGCATTAATAAAGGAAAGAAAGGAGAATTTCGAATACTTAAAACAAAAGTTAAACGAGGCTCTCCCTCTATACAATGAACGCATCCTGGATACTAAAAATAATAAAATTTCAATTGCTGTTACTATCAATAATCTAAATGATAAGGTTTTCAAGCCAAATAACCTCAATGTTTATTTAAATATAAGAAGGGGTATTGGGGTAAAAAAGAGAAAGTATTAACTAATTATTATTAAATGCGACATTCTTTGGAAGTTACTTATTTTCTCGCAGAGTATCTGGAGTGAGAGTGGTTAATTCATCAAATGGAAAGAAATGTGCCCCTATAGGCCCAGATGAAAATTCTACATTTTATAACTATGGCAGTCACTTTTATTTATAAAGTATTGTCATATCATTTTAATAATTACATAAACATATAAATATCACTGCGAAAATTACCCATTTTTACCATATTTCACTACTGCAGCTGCAATTGGGTAGAAAAGAGAGGAGATAGATTTATTCATTATTAGGATGAGAGAGGCTTTTGAACACTTCCTGAAAAATGATCCAACTAAAATATTGACATTATATTTTGAAATGATTCATATTAAAAAAAATATAATATAAATGTTAATAAAAATATTGATGAGTGAGGGATTAATTGAGAGGTAACTTGAAAGTTAAGAGGAAGAGAAGGAATCATAGAATAAACCATAAATAAATTAAAATAATTGACTGAATACATAAGTTTAATTAATTTATTTGATGTTTGTTTAGTAATATTATATCACTTAATAGAATTGAATTGAAGATGATTTTGGAATGATAAATAATTAATAAATAGTGATTTACACATAAATGGAAGAGCAAATCAATCCTCGAAAAGCTTTTATACAAAATATCAAAAGAATAATAAGTTTTGTTGATGGCTTCTCAAGTCACTCATTGATAAATCAATACTTGAATAAAAGAATGACTTATAATATTCATTAAATCACAAGATCAAAGTGGTTAATACTTTCACGGGATAAGTTTCTTCTTTTCTAAGAGATGCTACTTTTGCACACTAAACAACACTTATTATTGATTATTTAAACAATTTTGGAAATGTATTTTTATTAACTTTTAATAAAACTTTTTTAAAAAATTAAGATATTGGTTCTCCTTTACAGGTACCATGCTTATAAGCAAGGAAGGTTTATCTTGAGTAATTAGTGGACACTTTTACTTAGGTATCAAGGGTTAACGATTTTAATTTGATCTAGATCGACTACGAGTCTAAATAGTATAACCACTGTCAGCTTAAGTACACTTTTATTAATTTTCTCTATGCTTATAATGATAAGGCTCATCTTTCTCATGATATCGACTAGTTAAGGTCTCAGAAACACGCAGATTATTTTACTTGGGCAAAGGGGAGTCATCTTCATCAATCAAATTTATCTCGATACGTTCCTGCTATAAAAGAGGATACATTTTGATTGGTTACTATTGCTTGATCTCCTCAACATCATCAACATTAATTTTTGTTAAAGTACTAGGAGTTAAGTGGCTTGAATTTTAAGATGATCTCTCAATTTATAAATGCGCAGAATCAGAAAGGTCTGTTGAAACTGGTTAAATGGTTAGCTTTGTCTCACTCTAAATATTTACAGGAGATTTACTTTATCTTCTTGGAGATTGCCTAAGTGGAGTGTCTACCACTTTAAATTCTTCCTCTTATACTTTAAAAGGCTTGTTTTCATCTTTATGGCACTATTATGTTTCCATCACTTATGAAACTAATTATAGTTCATAGTTAGCTAACTAAGCATTTACTTAGTGTTAAATATCAACTTAAGGTTGATTCATATCTTTTATAGGGGAAACCTTCAAAGAAGATAAAGTGGAAACGTTTAATGCAGTCAAATCACATTGATCATCAGCCTGGTATCTGTCTAGAGATCTCTGATAAAATAATTGAGCGACTAAAAACTTACAATTCTGCATTTGAAATTTTTGAAATCAAATACTGCTTCAATAATGTATCTATAGTTAGAGTCCAGAATAATGTTTTCAATTGACGTGTTAAATGGCTGCTATTCTATAATAAAAAAATTAAAGTCATTAAATGCTTACTCATAATGAAGGACTTCATAAGAAGTTGTAGGTCTGCTCTCTTGATATTCATTCTGAATTTGAAAAATTGAATCTTGCTAGTAATATCCCTGAACTTTTCCATAATACATTCCTATAGTTTTTCAAGTCTCTTTTGCATTTCAGGGTTAAAATCTTTACGAGCAAGTTGCTTAATCTCTTTTTTAGGCATATCTTTCAAGGGACTTTGATTCTAATTTAGAGATAATTCACTTTTCATTGTAAAATCAGATTTTACAGTTGAAATTTGTTTATCCTTTGTTTAAGAGTGGTTATAGGAAGACCTTCTCGCTGATTGTCTCCTAGTAATGAATTATACTTCATTCTACTATGCTTTGAAACGAGTATGCTCTTATTATATATTTCCATTTGAAATACTTCTTGGTTCTTTTTCTTAAGATTTTATTTGAGTCAGAGGCTATTTTACCATTTTATTTGGATTTGTCCTTTTCGAAGTAATTTAAGGTGTTCTAATTTAAATAAGAGTGCTTTTGTTTGAGATAACAGGTTAAGTTATTTAAGATGCAGCAACTTATTGAATAAGATTAAGCTTTGGAGCTATTATTGATGAAGATTTACTTTTATCATAAGATTTCTCTCTTTCCTTGATTATGGGATATTAATAAAAATGTTCTAAGGTTTGTTTTTACTGAATAGGATCAATAGGAATTTAATTAGATTCTCTGGATTTTCTACATGAGGGTTTATTTGATATGATTGGGTTATTTTTTCGTGGTCGACCTCTTTTAGATGGACTTTCTTTATTAAAAACTTGGAGCAACCTTTACTTTAATGGTTTTTCATAAAATCTATCTGAACTTTCCACCATTAAGATGCTATCAGTTTCTGATTCGATCTCTATAACATCATTCTTTTAGTTTGAGGATGAATCAGTACATGGAGATTCATTCTTTATTGGTTCTTCAATTATCATTAGACTATGTTCACTATGAAAATCATCAAGCTGTTTGGGGGCTAGCTCCTCAATTGGAAAAGGATATTATTATTCTATCTATGAAGCAAACTCTGATTCCAAAATTTGTTAAGAAACTTATTGAGGCTACTCATTGTTGAAACTAGGGAAGATTTCATCTTCTTCTGAGAGATGGATATCAATGTCAAAGTCTCCTTAACTCTCTTGAGTTATGCTTTTCTGAGCTTTGTTCTAAAAATTCTCATCGGTATGGTTTTTAAGTTATTTGGCTTCATTTTATTCAATTTTGTCATCCATCTTCTAATCTCTCTTCTTAGTGCAGCTATTGTTTGTCATTTCAACCATAGAGTCTTTGGCGCTAAGAGACTGTTCATTATCTTGTTAAACAGAATTTTCAGGTTTCTAGATTTACATTGAGCTTATCAAGTTGTCTAGCTCGTTAAACTTTTACTACTTGTTCATTAAGGATTCAAGTTGTTTTTAGTTCAAAGCTTATTACTTCTGTTTCACTAACTTACCAAAGAGATCGTCGTCTTCATCATCATCTTCTTCAGAACTCAGTTTGATGTACTTTCTCTTTAAGGGGACAATGTTTTCTTTGTTTCTCTGGATTGGATTATTGATCCAAACTTTTCCAGCGTCTTGTTGCTACTTTTGAAAAGACTTGACAAACTCTTCATTGTCCTCAAGGATATAAACATCGTTTGCACAAAGCATGGGCTGTTAAATCAAAGACTACTTCTAGATTTAAGGAGGCTGACAAATTTATGAAACAATTCTTGCAGGATTGCTCTACTTTAGAGAATTAACTGACAGAGCGTCAGCTTCTGAAGTTTACTTAAAAGGGTTGTTGTACTTATTTACTGAGAGAATGCTTCTCTACTCGTCAATATTAACTGAGACTACACTCTTTGGTTAAGGCTTATAGGGAAAGAATTTCAATGCATCTTCAGCATATTCCTTATTATTACCAAACTAGCCTAGCTTAGTTTAGTGATTTTAAGATAAAGACTCTACTCTGATGAGATTGTTAGAAATAGTTGACTTTCTTTTCTTTAGAATCTCTTGAAGATTAAGTAGATAAATCTCAGCTTCCATTTTTGCAAAGATATTGCCATGCTTTAGGTTAAACTTGCACTTTTGTATAAGTTTCTAGACCTCAGCATCATTATGAATCTTATTAATAAATTTGCCAGTCTTTTTATCATAAACCTTGCCAAAAGTAGAACCGCCTTTTATTTGCTCATGCTTTAAAGCTATAAAATAGGTAAGCAATTAAATTTAATAATAAGTTGATAATAATGAGTTTTAAACTAATAAATTTCAAAAGCAGAATCAATCATAAGTCTAATTTCATAAAAGATAGAAGTACCTTGATTATACTGAGCAAAGCTTTTCATATTTTGTTTCATATAAAGCTCTCTTTAGTATTAAGGGTCATCTATAGGTATAACATTCACTTTACCCTTCCTAAAATTAAATGTTAGATTAACTATTGAAGAGCGAAATTTCAAGCAAAAACTTACTCTTCCTCGAGTTCGAACTTAGACTTGATTCTATCACGTCTTTTATCGAAGTATGGAGTTTACAAAGAAAAGCTAGGTTTCTCTGCTGAAGAGGAAATACTATCTATTATGCTTTTATCTCCAAATTATACATGAATTTCAGAATTAAGGTCTGATAAACCCTTGAAAGGATTGAAATGCGAATGTTTTGCATGCTCATGATTCTTTTGTGGATTAACTTATGTTAATGGAGGCTAGTTGTTGAGTAAAAGTAGTTTAACAATTTATAAACATTTCAAATGAGTGAGGATGAGGGTTGTGTAGTGATCATGAAGTCAAGAATTTCTTGAATGTTACTGGACTAAGACTGCCCTTACTTGCTCTTGTTATCTTGGATGAACAAGTTTGATGAGTGAGCAGACTGCAAGCCTCCTTACTCAACTGTGTTATTGCTCAGTTTTCTATCTCTCTCAAGTGGACTTTGGTCAAAGTCTTAGAAGTCTGAGAAGCAGTCCTTACCGTTGATGAAATCGAAAAACAATATAAAATATTTTAAGTTGAATCGCACCCAAAGCTATCTGAGAACTTATCTTTATCTGAGGATGCGCGATGGTGTGTACTAATCAATTGCTATGCTTCAGATGATTACCTTTAAGTCAAGGAGGGGTTTTGGGGTATATGCTGAGAAATTTTGCGGTCAACTTAAGGCTTGTAAGATGGGGCCAGTTCAGCATCATTTCCAAGCATTTTTCTCATGTTTCTATTAAAGGTCTCATCTTGAAAATTTATTTTGAAGTTTTATTAATTCATTATAAAGGTTATTTTGTCAATTAGTTGTTTAATCTATAAAAATAAAAAAACATAAAAAACCATAGCAGAGTGGACTACTACTGTCTAATTAATAAACTCCTTAAGAGCTCTTAAACATAGAGTCGTTTAGCATGTCTGAGATTGGAAATAGATGACCATTTAAGGTAGGCTATTCTAAAGATTTTTGTTAATGATTAAAGTTCATTGAAAATTTAATTTAATTATTAAAATAGGTGACTATTTTTCTAAACTATTTATAATATAATTTTCTTCAACATGATAATAAATAGTTGAATTTAAAGTATATGTCCTAATTATTATTAATAAACTGATTAAATTATTGATAAATTGCCTAAAACTTATATATTTCCAAAAAGATATGGATTAGGGAGTAATTCCAAGACTTAAAATCTCCTCGAGTAAGAGACCTCTCAACATAAAATTTAGATTCATCAAATTTCAAACTTTCCTTAACAAGACCCCTCAATTTAATTGGTAAAATAGACATTAGAAAAATATTTATTTAAGAAGATATTTTTTATTATATACGGTTTTATATCGATCTTTTCAATATTACTAAGATTAATCTTGGAATGATACATTAATTGCTTACATTATTATAATAAAATTATTATAGAGTATATCTCATATCTTTGTCAACTTATAAAGCATTGATAATTGGCAAATATATTTAAGTATAATTTTTCATACTTATTTGTATAAATTTTGTAGATTAAAATTATAGAAAAAGTAAAAAGAAATTAATTAATTAATAAATGCTATCAACTTTCTAAATTCAAGGTAGCTCTTTTATAAAACTTGGATCATCTCTCACTAATCTCTTAATTTTATTTTCCAATTCTTTGGCAACCAATTTTCTTTGTTTCTCTATAACTTCTTAATACTTTTGAGTTTTCAGTTTGTTAAACTTATTTTGAATTAATTTACCTATAAATTTATATCAAACTTAACTACACTAACTAATCTATAATTCTTTTCATGAATGCTTGAATTATTTATATGTCTTTTTTAATTTCTTTATAATTTTATAAAGCTCAAACAACCAAGATTCATTAGCAGTAGCAACTTTCTTAGAGTAGTTAACCCCCTATATATTCATGATTGACTATTGTGATATCAAATTCTTGATTATATATTGGGAAGATTGGGAGATGTTAGAGAGACTCTCTGCTTGATCATAACTACCACCATTTAAATTGTTATCAAAAATACTGTCTAAAATGTGTAATTTATCCACAGTCATTTCTTAGTTGTCTTTTCGGACTAAATTCTCATATACTGGCTTGTATCTTATTATTTAGTCCAGATTATTTAACATTAATTAATTTCTATTGAAATATCAAATAGTGGGAAGATGATTAAGTTATTAATACTAATGGCTTACAAAATATAAATTTGAGATTATTCCCTACTACATTAGCTCTTTTGCTGTAATACATATAATGTGGGATGCTTCTACTCTACCCATAACCACAGAGCACCATAATATTAGAATAAAATTCACTCAATTTATTAACGAGTGCTCCCATGTATTCATCTGAGTGACCTAGCATGATATCTGGACAGATTTATAGAGAAGAATGATACATATTCTCATCTTTTTGATAAGAGTAATAAAGTGATTTCTCGTATTGTTCTTCGAGATCAAGAAGTGGATAGGAGTTTATGGTGTTGTAAACTTATGATATATTTAATTCTATACTGATTATATGATTAATACCTGATGCTGATAATATAGTTTTACTTCTGCAATGTTAAAGGGATGTCAGCAAGACAAATCTTGGCTTTATGATGTTCAGCCCATAAAGCAGCCGTCCCTAAGACTTCTCTAGTCAAACGATTGGTATTTTCGTACTTCTCTGAATAGTCTTCAAATTATTTGACTTAACTCAGCTTTTCTTTGTATTTTTAAAATAAATTGAAGTTTTATAATAATAATTGAGTTGAATAAAATATCTCATTAATACTGATCTTATTCTTGACCCATTGGAACAGGTGAAACGATGATTCCTTCACTTTTTAGTATTTTCTAAATTCTCTTTATTAATTTAGTATTTGGATACATTTCAAAACCATTTCTTATTATTTGTGCTAAATATTTCCTCTCATCTAACTCATATTCTTAAGCCTGATATAATTGTTAACTATCGTTTAATTTGTCTGTTTAAGTGTTTGCAGCTTCTGAATTAATGCTATTTTGATCGCTTTAAGTTTGTTGCTTAGCTACTTTCATTCAAAATAATAATCTAACAAAAGTATATATATATATATATATATATATATAACTCTTATGAATTTTGAAAAGAATCCTTAAAATAATAATATAACTCTTATGAATTTTGAAAAGAATCCTTAAAATAATACATCTATTAGTTCTAAATAAATAAAACAATATACTTTAAGGTCTAATCTAAAGTTATCAAGTATCTAGTCAGGTCTAACCTACACCAATATAATTTCCGGCTTGAAAAAGTTCATGGTTTTGTACAAATTTTTGAGTTCAAAATTTTCAAAATCAGCACCTAGAAACAAAACATTTGCATTTCTATTGGACTCTTTGTTATTTAGATGAATGTATGTTACATCCCCAGTTTTTCTATAATCTCTCAGAAGTTTTTTGTATTGGTCTCTATCTAAATAGAAATTATCTTAAATTGCTTCATTAATTGAGAGGTTTGCCTCGTTTTATTTTTTTTATATATCTCTTCTCTCAACTTACTATAAAAAGAAATATCAGGTATAAAAATGCTTTAAATAATTAAATTTATTAGATACTTAATGAATAAAACTTATGGTAAATTATTCCCTTCAGTGACAATAGTTCTCATCATCATCTTAAAATCGCTCTCATAGTCTTCGTTTTTTGGATCGAGCACCTCTGAGAATAACTTGGGCATCATTTAAGAGTCGTATCTTTTCCTGTTCATCTCTGACATCGATACATATCCAATGCATCGCTGAGGTTTTTAGAGAATGGAAGAAGGTTTTTAAAGGGGTTTAGAGAGTAGTCTGGTTGATAAGTAGCTTAATTTTTGTTTCATTTTTATGCTATATAAATAATTTTAGTATTATTTAATCTATGGCTTAGAAATAATTAATTAACTTGATTAAAGGACGTATTTTTGTAGCAATATAAATAAGACTAGTTTGTATTATAATAAGTTAATTAATAAATTTAGAAATGTTGAATAATTAAGTCATCAAAAGAGAAAGATCTATGTCGAGGTAATCTTTCACTCAGCAACCCACTTAAGAAGACTAATTAGCTGACATCAATTAGAAAGTTTTCATGTTAAGAAAATAGCAATGGTTTGGCAAAATTTTAAGTGAGGATTTAGCTATTAATGATCTAAATTTTTTATAAATATTTCAATGTATCCTAAAGATTTTTCGCTATATTTACAATTGAATAAGCCTTATATTAAATTAAGACATTCGTATATAATATAATGATACCATATTTGCTATTCTTCCAAATAAAGAAAGTTCATAATAAAATCAAATCTTGCTTGAAGATGAGAAATTTAAGTATAATGAGATCTATCACATATTTCTGATACCCTTTCGCATTGAAAGATACATGATACTCAACACACTTATAATTATTCAAGCTGTGTTGTACAACATGATTATTTTGCCATTGAGAGTTGCTTTAAGTTTTCCTAAAACACTACTTGATACTCTTTTGAGTTTGACTACATAAATTTATCATTTTCAATAAAATCCTTCTCAGCATTTATCAATATAATATGATAATCAATGATTATATTTCAAAGAATGCATTTAATACATAAATTAGTTCAAGTGGGAATTAAGGAGCACAAAACTTAATCTGGCAGAGAAAACTTGCAAGAAAATAAATGGAAGTTGCCAGAATAATAATTATAGCAGTAAGCACTTTGATATTAATTCGAAGTACAAATTCATCTGTAATTTACCACTGGATTAGAGGACAAAGTTTGTTCAAACTTCTAAATAAATATAAATATTATTTCATTTAACTCACTAATTTCATAAATATTTAGATTATCTACGTATTTTTTTGTAAAATAAAAGTAAAATTCAGAATAAAATTAAAACTTTATATGATAAAGGCAGTGATTGAAATAAGTGATTTACTTTTCAAGGGTTTTGGGCAGGCTCTCTTTGAGAATCTAGCCAGAGATTTCTATCAGGACACAGAGAAAATAAATATATTTAAATCTCAGAAAATCAGCAATAAAGTTATGCTAACAATTGACATTATTATGATGATATTCTACACAACTGTCCATAGCTTTATGCAAAATTAGTGAAGATTATTTTTAAGTTTATTTAGAATTTTAGGTAATATATAAATTAAAAATGAATGAAATATATAGCTACATAATTACTCTTGAGATGTTTACACTTCATGTAGCTCTAACATCCACTGAAGAGTCCGTGCTCTCCTTCCTCTTCTACAACAATTTCACAGAACTTAAAATCTCATCTTAAATTAATTATTTATTTCATTTTTTATGTAATAATGAAATGTATATAATCTCAGTGTTTAAGAAAGTAGACATTCCCTCACTATTTTAATACACAGTGAACGATTGCCTAGAGAGATTTCACTTGATAATTTACCTAACTAATATACTCTTTACAACTCAGTAGGATAGACTTTAAATTGCAAGATATATTGCTTATATTCTGGTAAGTGAAATCTCAGTGGACTGGTTGAAACATTAAAAAATTATAAATATCAATATTTTCATTTAGTTTGATTTCACATTTCAAAATTGATCTATAAATAAGTTATTCAATTCAGCTTTATATAAATATTGAAAACATTTCTTCATTACAAGACTGAATAAACTATCTACAAATATGTATAAATCATTAAAAACCATGATATACTTCGATTATATAGCACAAACCCTTAATCTTACAAAAGAAGAACAGAAAATACTTCACTAAGATTTGTTATAGAAATACTACTGAAATATTTGAATTATTCATTGTCATTAACATACATTTAATATTTTGAATTGCAAAATAATAATATTAGTGTAATAGTAATAGAGTAGTGGTTCGATTGCTATATTAACCCCAGAAGTAACTTAAAGTATAATAAAAAGTGTAAATGTGAGTTTGATGTATAAAGTTATGGATTGTGAGAGTGTTCTTGCTATCTAGAGAAACATGCTGATTCTGCCACAGATTTGCTTAAATACATTCAACTTGTAAAAGTAAAACTTTATTTGTAAATTTCAAGATCATTTTAAAATTACTAAAATAGATATTTGCTTGATTCTAAGAAATATAATAGACTCATGTATGAAATACAGGCATCACCAATCTTACTTAAACAACAGCTAATTAACTCAAAATATGCTTTGGATACTAGCTCTAATCCTATCTATTTGTATTATTATTAGAATATTCTTGAAGAAATATTTAGTTATGAAGGCCACCAGAGTTGTCCTTGATATATGAAGAATTTATATATAATTGTATCATTATATCACCTAATTTCTATTAATAAACAAATATCTTATATTTTTCAAGAAATAGAGTTTGAAAAGCGAATAATACTCTATATATGATAATTATTCGAAAATATATGGCATCATATTTGATATAACTAATAAATTATTGATATCTTAGTCATAATTATATTTAAAAAAGATCCAACTTTTGAGAAATACAAATATGAACAAAAAGAGAAAAGCAAACAAAGAGGATTTAAGGAAAGCAGTGAATACAGAAGGCATTGAGCCAAGAAAGTTAAATTTATCTACATATAATATTTTTCATATTCCATTATATAAATATTTCATAAGAAAGTAATCAGTTGCTCAAAACAAACCAACTTAGAAAGGTTGATAGCAAACTTTATCAGAGCTCTTCCAAAGAAAATAGGTATGTTAATTTTATTTCTTACTAATTTCTTAGAATTAGTTAAATCCCCGTGAGCCAGAAGAAGAATAGCTAGAGCTATTTAATCCCTAAGACATTCAAAGTGGCAGATAAGACTAAGATTCACATTAAGAGCTCACAAATTCGCAATAAGAATAAAAGATCATTGAAAAAATGCGCTCATTTTCAGATCAAGATGAAAGACTGGTATCCTGCTCTCAAATATCTTAAGCAGATTCGTAGTCGGAACTCAATCCAGAGTCAAATGATAAATAGAGCGAGAGAAGAAACATTCTTTAACCATCGAAGTAGTGTAGTTAATGCAGGAGAGTATTTATTGGGAGGAACGATGAGTGGTTAATATAACATGAAATTCAATGCTCTGATTAAATGAATATAAAATCCCAGGATTAATGGAGTTTAGGATTTGAGGAATTTTCTAAAATGTGGGAAGATTACAATTTGCTTAAATCGTTTTTTTAGGTTCAAAGTAAAATATTTAAATCTTTTGTAAATGACGATAGCTTACAAAACAACTAACTGATGAGAATGTAATAAGCCAATCAATTTAAAAATTTGTTTAATATTTTAGAAACCCATTTTTTAGTTAAATGATATTCTATGATTAGTATAACAATTTGTTGTATTTTTCAAATTTACAAATGAAAATAATTCATACTTTCTCTTTTTTATAATATCAGAGCCAATCATCTTCAATTTGTTTTAATGGCTTACAAATTTAGAGATTTACTTTAATATTTTCCTAATTTATTTAACATATAATCAATGTTAATCAGATAGCTTCGAGTAATTCAGTATGAATGAAAAGTTATAAAGAATTAGTTAAGAATCGGAAGCAATTCATAATAAACATTTCTAAAACTTATTCTAAGTCCCTAAAATTGAAAATAAATCTCAAGTTGATCCATCAGAACTAAAACAAAAGCGTCTTGACCTATAAAAAGAGAGATATGACAAGCTAAAAGAAAATCAAAATGACAGAGAAACAATATAAAGCTTTAAAGAATACTAATAGAACAAAATTCCTGAGAAATCAGAGTTTGAGGATTCTTATGAATCTTTTGGAGATATTCTATGTATGAAGGGCGAGCTAAAAAATCATTTCAATAAGGAAAAATGGAAGTACTAAAATTAATAGGCAAAGCAGTTTAATTATAAATACGCGGGAAACTACAAAAAGAATTAGTATAACAATTATGATAAAAATTAGCATGAAGAATTCTCAAAACCGAAGAAATGGAAATATTACTATAAAAAGCCAGATTTTGGAGAGTTTTGTCACAGTATGGAACCTAAGAATAAATGGTACAAGAGAGGATACTACAAAAATAATGGGTACTAGTAGGTGAAAGAGAAGCCACTAAAAATTACAAAGAAATTTGACTATAGTTACGAACATGTTCACTATGAAGAGAAGCACTATTAATTAAAATAAAAATTATAAAATTTATATAATCAGTATAACGATTTAAATATAATAAAGAAACAATTTTACATAACTATTGAGTAATATTGACATAAATAAGAAACCGAAGAATAAATTAAATTGTATAACTTGAATCAGTTTATATAAAAGAAAATTATGAAAAAAAATTTTATTAGCAAGAATATATTTGAAATAGTTAAATATACAAAAATTAAAAATATTTCAAAATATAAATATAAAATTTAAATATTAGATAAACTTATAGAATATATAAAATTAGATAAATTTATTCATTAAAAAAAATTTCCTGAATTATAATAAATATAATTTAAAAGGGTATTGACGTCAATTGTTCACCTGACGTCAATTACTCACCAGTGTCTATAAATGATAAAATTGTATAGCACTGTTGTGTTTGAAATTGAATTTTCAACCATGGTTTTAGGGGTGCAACCCATTCAAGATTCTTAAGGGTGGATACCCCTGGTTAGATTCCAAATAAAAATATTTAAGAGCAGTAATCAAGTGGGTTGCAAGACATTTGCACACCTATTTTTCTTCTAATTATTTCCTTTATGTGTTTCAAGAGGATATTAAAGTTATAAGTTTCCTTTTTCAAGAGATACAATTTTCTTATTTTCCAAATTTTAAAGAAGATAACGCACTTTTTCAAGTTCTTAATTGTATGTGTACCAATTAGCTATTCGTACATTTTGATAAAATTTTGGTTTAAATCGATATATAACTTAATTTAGATTGTATAGGATAAGATTTAAGCATAAAAAAGTTATAAAGCAAAAGTTTGCTTTAATTGTTTCTTGATTTGGTATCTTGTTGTTGGTTAGAATGCTAAATAAATTGATTATCTTCCTCTGTTCACAAGATGATATATATTTGGCTTCTTCTTCTTTTATAATTTAGACATCTTAGAAAATTTGTTGATTTTGTTGAGGCTGAGATTGTATTATCTTTATTTTACTGCATTTTATAGAATATCGAATGTGTTGAGATATTTTAAGTTACTCTTATCAAAACTATATTGAGTATGAATGAGATGTATTATTAAATTAAACATATTTTGATTTTATGCTTCGTTCAGAATTTAATCGAGTCTAAAAAGTAACAGTCTATGAATTATATCTTATAAAAACTACAAACTTTGACAAGAAGCCGAAACTAACTTGATTTTTTAACTTAAATAATTTAAATATTGGAATCAAACCAGGGATTTGAACCAATAAACATTTGATAGAGTTAAACCACTAAGGCACTGCATGAATTTTCTATTCGAAATATAACTTTTCAATGAAATTTTATCATTTATTGACAATAATGAGTAATTGATGTCATAATAAGTATTTAACGTAATAAGTGAGGGATTGAATTAATTGGCAAATGAATGGCATCATTGGTGTGTAAATGAAATTGTGTAAGCGATTGAAGTAATGGAAAAAAATATACGGCGGTGGTTTAAAATAAAAGAAGTATGAAAGAAGAAAATATGAATAACTAGTAAAAAAACAAAACAAAAAATAAAAATAAAAATAATTGTCAAAAAAATAAATTAAAAAATAAAATTGATTGATACCCCTATAACTTTTGAAAATGACTATATATTTGGTGTTCCAGTGTCACACTCTTGATGAGGAGCCCAAATTTAGTGGATTTGCTTAATTCCAGGTCATCTCATGAATTTCCGTGACCCTCTCCCGCTGACCTGAAAACCCTAAAAATCGATGTTTAACACACTTGCTCATCAGTTCTTATAATAAAACTTATAATGTCTGTGTATCTCTGCGCGTTTTGAAGCTAAATCATTTCTGATTTTATATTCGTGTTCAGCGAGGTCAAAATGACCAGAATTGATTTTTTGGGGAGTTTTTGGGAAATATAAATTGCAAGTTGAGTTTTGCCGGGGAAAGGTTCGGCTCCTGGTCCAAATATTAAAAATCAAAAAATGGACAAATTGACCCCCCTATAACTTTTGAAAATGACTTTATATTTGTTGTTCCAGTGTCACACTCTTGATCAGGAGCCCAAATTTAGTGGATTTGCTTAATTCCAGGTCATCTCATGAATTTCCGTGACCCTCTCCCGCTGCCTTGTAAACCCTAAAAATTGATGTTTAACATACTTGCTCATCAGTTCTTGTAATAAAACTTGAAATGCCTGTATCGTTGCGCGTTTTGAAGATAAATCATTTCTGATTTTATATTCGTGTTCAGCGAGGTCAAAATGACCAGAATTGATATTTTGGGGAGTTTTTGGGAAATATAAATTGCAAGTTGAGTTTTGCCGGGGAAAGGTTCGGCTCCTGGGCCAAATTTTAAAAATCAAAAAATGGACAAATTGACACCCCTATAACTTTTGAAAATGACTATATATTTGGTGTTCCAGTGTCACACTCTTGTTCAGGAGCCCAAATTTAGTGGATTTGCTTAATTCCAGGTCATCTCAAGAATTTCCGTGACCCTCTCCCGCTGCCTCGAAAACCCTAAAAATCGATGTTTAACATACTTGCTCATCAGTTCTTGTAATAAAACTTGAAATGCCTGTATCTTTGCGCGTTTTGAAGATAAATCAATTCTGATTTTATATTCGTGTTCAGC
>ARYC01002668.1:0-17711 GCA_000711775.1 Oxytricha trifallax
GTTGTGGTGGTGGCGATCTGAAGGGTTGCCATTGAAAGCAGTATACTATTAGTTTTAATGATTGGGGTCTTGAGCAGTGGCTTCATTCAAATTTTGAAATTTATCAGTGAGTTGCTATATCTAACTATTGTCAAGGTTAGTCGAATCGATAAGAGATATTTGATTGACGATCTCTCCTTCCTCCAATCCTGAGTTATTGACCTCGGTTATGTTAAGAGAGGGATATATACTCATTCGTTAAAATTAGAGATTTATAATATGATTGTAATTTTAAAATAAGTAATTTTTGATTAATTAGATATTAAATTGATAAATTAACAGAATATAAAACCAATAATCAAATTTAAATGAAGAGAGGTAAACGCACTCATTATCGCACTGATTCCATACACTTCCTACAATCATCAATCAACCATCATGCTTAGTGATACTTTTAAGGTGTATTGTATGTTGATGTGAATAATAGTTGTAGTTTATGTCTGGCGATTTGTGTTTTTAGTAAGCGAAATCTGGCAGCTCTGGCGGATTTAGATTCTCTCATTCATTGATTGGGTTCTTTTGCTCCGTGATGTTTCGGTCTAACTCAATCGCCAGACATAAACTACAACTATTATTCACATCAACATACAATACACCTTAAAAGTATCACTAAGCATTATGGTTGATTGATGATTGTTGAAAGTGTGTGGAATCAGTGCGATAATGAGTGCGTTTACATCTCTTCATTTAATTTTGATTATTGGTTTTATATTCTGTTAATTTATCAATTTAATATCGAATTAATCACAAATTACTTATTTTAAAATTACCTTCATATTATAAATCTCTAATTTTAACGTATGAGTATATATCCCTCTCTTAACATAACCGAGGTCAATAATTCAGCACTGGAGGAAGGAGAGATCATCAATCAAATATCTCTTACCGATTCGAGTAACCTTGACAATAGCTAGATATAGCAACTCACTGATAAATTTCAAAATTTGAATGAAGCTGCTGCTCAAGACCCCAATTATTAAAACTAATAGCAAACTGCTTTCAATAGCAACCCTTTAGATCGCCACTACCACTACGCTGTATGATTTAACGTTTTAACATTTTTTAGAAGGCTTCGCAATCAAGAGGAGCAGCTGCTCAAGGATTCAAACCAGATGTAAGTATGAGTATGAATGATGGCAATGCTAATCCATTAAATGACAATGACTATGAATTTGGCGAAGCAAACGTTATTGGAAATGAAGAGTCGCACTATGGATTTGGTGGATTTTAAGACAAGAATGATAATAGCGCTGACCACTTTGATCAATCGGCAATACAAGGAACCAATAATAGCAATGGCACTGGCGATATGATACTTGGCAACTAAAAGAGAAACCTGCCTGTATACGCTCCTATTGCTAACCAAGTGCATTTCAGGGATGAATACAATAGCTTTATGAAAGATAAGGAGTCAATGCAACTGCTGCTTGAAGAATAGAAGCAGCAAATCCAGTCTGATAATTTTTAATATAATAACGCCAACTAAAGAGCTCCAGCTCGCCAGTAATCAAACTTTAATGCAAACAATAGAAATCAGAGCCAACCAAATTCTAGTTACTAAACTATCGCTACTTAGGATTTTGCTAAGCTGATGAAATCAAAGAAGGAGATTTATGATGTACTTACCAGCCAAGGTATGATTTCTTGTTAATATTATTATAGGCCAATATTACTTGCCCCCATATCCAGAATGCACACTCGAATATTTTAAAGGGGTATTCAGCGGAGATAAGAAAGTAATAATCGAATGTTCAACTATTACTGTAGGTACACCTAAATCACGAAGTTAGAATAATAAACGTGCCCAAACTGAATGAACTGACTGTTATATCGCTGATCGAATAAGTTAAGCACGATTAGCATGTGAGCTCCTACCTGCCAGATATGAAAGATAAGCGATCAGTCAATCGATAATTCTTGTATAACGTACTATTCTCATATTGAATTTTCTAATCTCATACTATAGATTATCAATACAGTCAAACCCCACTTCTTCCCTGAAAACATTCGAGCAAGCCTTGAGAAAAGAAAGGAATTAAGAACAGTTGGGAAGGAAAAGGTGATTCGCATTAGCAACGAGATGTACAACTTGTTCAACAACGCCATTAACTTAAACCCTAGCCAGAGAGGCCGAGCTTTCCAAATGTTGGGTATTGGAACCAAGAAGCGCAAGCGACCAGATCGACCTGAAAATTAGTTCAAGTAACCAAAATTCAACTTGCTATGTAATTTCAACTCCTTGTGGCGGGATCCTATATTCAATGATGATGACGTGGTCAGCAAAGCAAGCGATACAAATCAAATAATTTTTCCAGTCAGGGAGGTGGAATAGCTGGTATGATGATCAAGTCATCAGTTTAAGCAAATCCAGCTGGATCAAACACTTAAAGCATGAGTATGATTTAACCTCAAACTTAGATCTAAAAATGATAACAAATCGCTTGCGCTTCTTAAGTTTAGAATGGATGGGGAAACTTTAAGCTTAGCTGCTCTCTCTTAATGTTAATAACGCTTTCCTTAACTGCTAATATTCTTAATCATTCTTCATATCAGTTTAATCGCCTGAAGCGTTTAATAAAATTTAACTTGCTGCAAGATTTAAAATTTAATAGTCTTACATATATATTATTAATCATTAATATTTAATACAAATCATCATGGCACTCTATTACTAAGTACAGCTTATATCAACAAAGAATATAACCCCTTCTTATAAATCTCATGACTGCAACCTATAATCATTTTCATCCTGTACTCATTTATAGCGCATATTTATCTCTCAAACATTTATTGCTTATGTTGAATCAGTATCATAAATTTATGATATTGCATTCACCCAAAACCCCTTGAATGCAATATCATAATGAGATGTTTAAGTAAGAGATAGATTTAATTTAAAATCATTATGTAGAAAAGTCAAATACAATATTAACAACTTGCTTGAATAATAATTAATCTTCAAGGTGCTTGATCTAGTTTCAATTACAGCGAGTATATCAATCTTTATAGTAGAGCGTAATATTCTTGATCACTTGTGCAGCAGTGTATCTTTCATCAGGATCTTCTTCAAGTAACTTCTCAATAGCATACAAAACATTGTTGTACTTTTGGCGTCTTGCAGTTATTCCTCTTGGAAGTTGAGGAAGCTTTCCTTTTACCTGCCATTTGTTCGACTTGTTGCTATGTAAAAGGGTGTTAGCCAGACCATATCTCATAGAGTATCACTCCTAAAGCGTATGAGTCAACTTTCATAGGATTAGGTACCTTATGCCATTCAGGTTTCACTTTGTGGATAAACTACTCTGGGGGCTGATAGCCTGGAGTGCCTCCAACTAGCACATCGCAACTTTCTGGGAAGAATAGAACTGGGCTATCGTTATCTGTAATCATAATGCACTTAGTGTCAAGATTGAGATGGTTGATATTTTTTGAGTTTGCTTGAGCAATAACATCAACAAGCAAGCGAATAATGTTTTACTTTTACTGCTTGGTCAATGATTAAGTTTCAATCAGTTGTGAAAGAGTGTTCTGGTAATCTTTCATTAATAGAGCTTTGCTCTCGTAGAATTTAAAGTCCATTAGAATTTCCATTAAACACAATTAGTAGACTTCAGATCAAAATTCGCGTGGTTTATAGCAGTGCTTTATTTTTTCAATGTGCCAAGAATTGGAATACAAACAAGATAGTTCTTTGCATTCACAATAAGATTCCCTCTTCGATCGAACTCTGCGGTTACTTTGCATCGATAGATGATCAAATTATGGCCTTGCCAAATCTTAGCGATAGGTATGACTCCAGTGCTCTTCAACTCAGCTTCATAAACATTTTCAAGTTGATCTTCCAAGAGAGGTACTCTTCGATTCATATCTTCAATTTTTCTCTGAGCAAGAACAAATTAGTTAGCAGTATCTCCAAGATGCTTGATGAATTTCTCAATAGATTTGCTTTAAGCTTCTAAAGAAAACAGCACCTTCAATCCATTTATTTTGCTGCTCTACAGACAATTTGAGGAAGTATTGGCGTTAGAAGTTTTCGCTAATGATTTCTAAGATTTCCTCATCACTGAGATGGATGTAGTCTATCTCAAGCAGTTGGGGAATTTCAACATCAGTTAAGGAGCTCACTTTAATGCTGAGTTTCTAAAAGCATTTCAAACACTTTGGTCAAATCACTTGGTCTGCGCAGCTGAAGGTTATATTGCACTGAGTCTATGAAAGAATAGTTGCTCTGGAGCTCAAGACTTAGCATTTCAATTTGATTACTTTCTTATTAAGATTATAGTTTCTATCTCTTAGTAATTGAATCTTCTTAGTGTAGCTCATTGCCACGATCAACTTTGAGTAACTTCTCGTTTTAACCATTGCCGCCTTGAACTATTCGAGAAGTACTCAGCTATGAATTTAGGGTCTCTTACTCTTTATTAAGTTGAGCAAGAATTGCTTTAGTGAATCTTTCATGTAGATCACCTTTCATTAAGTTTTTATCCACAGTAATCACGATGCCTGGAGAAATAGGTTTTAGTTCTAAATTGTGATAGACATAGTAGCAGTATCCATTAAGTTGATGATACCTGCAAATGAATGAGCGATGGTAACCGTATTAATGGTAACTACTAAAGTCTGCTAATGTGAAGTCGTTATCTTTGCCCCAAATCAGCATCTTTAATGGTATAACAAGGTGAAGAATTGAGCTCCAAATAGCCTTTGCGTTTTATTAGTACATCCTCCTAGTGTCAATAAACATATGTGTGGGCTAATACTTGTCAAGCAAACTATAAATTTCATTTTCTTTAAATGTTTCTGAATCCAACAAACTGGATCTTCTTCAATCGATCCAAAATATCTTAATCATTTTAGAATAGCTCCAGAATCTGTGCATAAAACTTCTTGGCATCTTACAAGCGACAGTCTAAGCTTTCGACTTCGATACTAGAAATGTTCTCTCTTAGAGCCATAAAGTAGGCAAGCTATCCATACCTTGCAGTCAAATCAAGAAAAACATCTTCCTCACTGAATCCAAAGCATTTGTACTCATTATAAATTTTCCTGAACTCTGAATCTTTCATGCCCCATTCAGGATAGAAAACTTTAGCCCCAATTTATTATGGTCTCACTCTGCTTGAAACGCCCAGATCATCACCTTCATACCCTGCTGAGTTGGTAGTCATTTTCTTCTCGTTGATGAAATTGAATATCTCATGCAAAGCATATGAGAACTTGTAGGCTCCCTTAATGGAACAAAGTTGGCCATTAGAATTAATGATCTCGAGATCTTTCATTGGCTTGTCAGAGGGATCATCTCTGTTAAAGACATCAAAACCTGATATGTTGACTTGAACAGCCAAGTTGAGAGTGAACTTGTGGATAGAGTTTGTATGCTCAACCAATTCTTAAACTGATTTTGCAGTGTGTTCGCAGTCCTTAGACATGCACAGGTACAAGGGGTATATGTTTACTCTGGTGCGAGCTCAAGTAGATTTTTAAATGATTATAATTAAAGATACGAAAATAATTAAAGATAGACTTGGGAATATCCCAGATTAAAACTTTAAGGAATAGAAATTTAAATTTAGCTTTAATTGCATAATATACTTTTAATAGGTAAAGCAGTAAAAATATATTGTTGTTGAACTTGACTTAAGTAAATTAAACTGCTTGATAATTATAAATACTCATAAACTGCTGGAGCTCTCTACTTCTCAATTTTCATCTCTTTTGAAGCTTTTGATGTCCAAATCCACGTGATCATTTGCGTTTCTGTTCAAATCAAAATAGAAGTCATGTCTCAATGCTTCAGCAGGTGTAATTCTCTTAGCGTAGTCCTCATTTAAGAGTTACTTGTTGATCAAATCGAAGAAGTTCCCTGGCTCTGCATTCTAAATTTTCTCTGGTAGAGGTGGCTACTTTCCTGAAATTTGCATCTCCTTGATTTAAGTTGAGTTGAAAGGCAAACACTTATATAGCATTTCATAGAAAGTTATGCCAAGTGCATACGAATCGATTTTTCTGGAATCGCGAGCAGGTAGATGCAAGGCTGGCATTTTTTTGAAAATTTCAGGAGCTTGGTATCCGAACGATCCTCCAATATGTGGATTGTTGTAATTGCCCCAGTCGCTTACTACTGGCATCCAATTTTCATTCATGAGAATGTTTGCAGGCTTGATATCAAGATGATTGATACGGAGTTTATGTGCAGCAGATATACCTTGAAGTATGCAATATGAAATTGTCTGAATCTACTTGAGATTAAAGTTTTGCTTTTAGATAGTATAGGCGAGGTTATCAATATGAATGTGCATAAGCATTGCTTTCTTGTCAAAGAAATGAATCTAGGCAAAAACCTTGATAACGAAGTGCTTTCCAACTTATATGGACTCATGAATCTTTCTGATAACATTGGATTCTACTTAGTACTGATCATTGTCTGGTGCTTTTGGGAACTTAATAGCATACTACCTTTAAGGTATTTTATAATTGAGCTTATTCTTCTGAAACTGGGTAGCAAGAAGAATAGACATGCCCATAGCCTCCACTTCCAAGCTTCTCAAATATGTTGAACCCATTTCGATGAGATTCTATCTTCTAACAGTAGTGTAAATCTCTTTTTAGCCTGTCCATCCTTCTTTTAAAATGCTCGCGATCCTTTTTAAACAGATGCCTCTCCTCAGCAATTGATTTAATCATGCCTACACCTTCCTAATACAAGAACTCATATTATTGGTATAGAGAATCCCACTTCATGAAGCGCTTTACAGTGCCTAATTTAACTTGCTATACATATAGTCATCAACTTGATGGCGAATGCACGCATCTTTAATTTCCACTTATGTAAAATGAATCTCACTATCTGAATCATACTCAATGATTCTTGCAGGAACATTAATCTTTGACTTGCTCAAGATTGATCGCAGGAACTCAAGATCTTTCTTGAATTTCAATGCCTTGCACTTTACTTCCTCAATTTTCTTGGCGAACTGCTCCAAATGTTCAGTCAATAGGGATCCGCGCAATTTCATGCTTGATTAAGCTTTCATTGAGTACTGGCTAAATTATATCTCTTAGGTATAGGTTAAAGCTCAGTAAGTTCGTTTGGATGGTCATGCTAAGTTCTCTTTTGTAAAAGCGAAGACATCTTAGGCAAGCGATCTTTATCAATCAAGGATGGTGTGTTAATAACGCTAGTATTTATGGCTGGTTCCTGCACTTGAGCTCCACGATTGAGAATTTAGTGCTACTCTTCAATATGTTGGCTCATCTTTTATTCAGAATGACTGGCTGATAACTCTTAGCTTTTCATGTTTTTGTAAGGTTATCTAGAATAGCAGTAAAACAGATGCCCTTGATGCGAACCCTGCAAATGAAGAAGGAACTTTAAGTTAGTATAGGTAAAGTCTTTCAGACCGAGGATATCGAAAGATATCTTTTAATTTTAGTTCCATATTAGTACCTCAACTACAGGTGACTTGTTAATGAGTTAAGTTGTTGCAATCAGAGATTCTTTAGTCATGAGAGTATTGTAGGAGTAAATGTGTGTGATTGGTTTCTAATCAGGAGTAACCAGCTTTGACATTCTTGCAATGTCGTTGTGAATGAAGTTCACTTTGCTTAACACATCCGTGATAGTTTCATTATCTTAAAATAGTTCATATTTTTATCAAGTACCTGTTGGGCAATCTTGATTCTTGAATCAACAATCTCAATTCCAGTGCTGTGTACTTTGGACTACATTGCGACTTGGAAAACCACTTGCCCAAAGCTGCTACCAATATCAAGGAAGGTCGATTGACTGGTCATTCCTAGTTTCTTCAAGAAGTCTTAAAGGATGTTAACTGAGCCAAAGGTGACTTCTCCATGAGTAGTTGAGACTTAGGCATTTTTGACAAGAGGGCACTGGACCATTTAAGTGTTTGATCTCAATCTTCTGTTCACTGCATTTGGATTATTTGGAATGGTTTTCAGTTGCTCGTTATATACAATGCTAGAATATATATTGCTATTGTGTTTCAACTCATTCAGAATCTACTTAAGAGTGGCATTTATTGTTTGTTGGGATTTTGATTCCTCTTCTTCTCTTAATTTTGATTCAGTCAAGTTACCAACTTATTAAGCTTCTAGATAGTTTCTATTGATAGCTTGGGAATGATTATCAACAGCTTAGTTAAGTGAGCCTTCAAATGCATTATTCCCTGTTTGGTTGATTTAAGAATCTTGACTATCTTATCTAAGCTCTTTAATGGACTCCTGTCTACTGTTGCCATTGATAAATAATCTTTTGACAGAAAATCTGGGCACTTGATTGCAAAGCTCAAAGTTGATTGATTTGGATACGGGTTGGCTCTGCTAATCATTTTAGACTTTATATACTTGGAGAGTTGGAGGACAGTAGTAAACTTTGTAGCATTTATCGTCGAGATTTTCCCATACAGCTCTCAAAGCTTGCAATGCAATACTAAGCAACGATTTCTTATAATAGTAGAAACATCGTTTATCTGCTTAAGGAACTCATCATCAGCGATCATGTGTGAAATTTCGGAGATTGAAGAGACATCTGAAAGAGTTTAAGCATGCTGGTTCTAATTTTAATTTCTTTATTAGGGAAGCTGCTCCATTAAGTTAGCGTTGACTAGGTTATAAGTGTTGTACAGGTATTTGCACCTCTATTGCTTGTTAATCAACCAATTCAACAGCTTGATCAATATCTCCAGGCATCTGCAAATCTGCATCAATCATCATTTGCTAATTTCCAGCAGCAACTTCCTATTAATTATCCTTAATTTCTTCTTAGGCATTGACTCCATTTTATTGCTGCTAGATCTCATGAATCAACTCTGGAAAGTGTTGCGTGAGGATTTGCAATACAACAGGTGTAGGTTCTTTTGAACACTTTCCTTTTATGTGCTTTCTTAAACTATCTTTAGAGGAGAATGGTTTCAAACAATCCTTGCATCGAACATGATCTCTCTTGTACTTATCGATCAAGTCATTTATTTTCTTCTCGCTGTATTCCTCTCCGTGAAAGCTTTTCATATGCTTATATAGGGACTGAGAAAAACAGAAGCTGGCTGCAATCAGGGAAATAGCAAACAAATTGCTTATCTGCTTTGGGTTGATTTTCTAAAATTTACATAGTGGAAAGTTAATTTGGAATTATAAATTGAAATAGTAAACAATTCAAATAACTTACTGTTGATAAGCATGAGCTTCGATGTTTGGATGGCTCAAGGTTTGATATAGAAACATAGCTTCACTCCATTGAGTCAGTCTGAAATATTCTGACTATGAGTTTTCGCTTAACTACATTAATGTATTCATGCTTCCTTAGATTAGAGACATTGCATGAGTCAAGTTCTAAATTTCAACTCTAAGGCTGCATAGATCCAGATGAAGATACCCTGAAGATATCTCAAGGTTGTATAGTTCCAGGTTGTATAAGTCCGGCTGCAAGACTCCAGACTGTATAGATCCATGTTTGTAAGTATCCTCTTCTTCATTGTATATTTTCAATTACGTTAATCTGGGTGATGTGTGATTAAACCAACACAGTCCAAGAATGTGATGAACTTTATTGGATTGATCCCTGATTTAAGAGTCCAGGTTGCACAGGATTGATTGCATAGTTCCAGATGAAGATATCCTGAAGATATCGAAATCATACATTTTCAACTTCGAGTTTTTTATTCTTAGTGACTATCATCTTTTATAAATGGTTTACTTTAGTAGAGAGCGAGCAAGCATTAGTAATCAAACTAATAAAGTAACAGAGTGCCATCGATAACATCTTTACTTTCCCTAAAATTTTAAGAGTGGTTAATACTCATCTGTCTGCCAATTTTAATACTAAGCAATCAAATTAATTAAGAAGTAGCATTCAATTAATTACTATTAAATATGGAAAGTGCAAGCACTGCCAAGAAAGTCTACTGCTACTGCCTCCACTGCAGCTCCATCAATCCGAAGAGAATTACCTGGAGCAACTATGCGAGACACATCCAGAACTTTCATTGTGAGCGCTACTAATAACTCAAATCAATTAATGGCAAGCGCAAAGATAAGGAATCCAAGATTTTTGTTAATTACGTACTTGAAGAAGATGTAGAGTGTGTTGATGTAGATTCTCAACTTTACAAGCTTAGAGATGAAGATGACTTGAGCAAATACAAAAGCTTCCTCAAAGATGGTATTGGTACTGGAGAGCCCTCTAAATCAAAGTAAATTGCCTCGTTCAACCAAGTCAAAGCATAATCAAAGTTTGAAATAAGCAGAAGTAAGATCAAACCCAAGCTCTGGATATACATGAAGTAAAAAGCAATTCAAAAGTCTAGGATCAAGCGCAAGGCATACATTTAAAAACTTCGCGATAGCATTGCCACTTTACATGCAAGATGTGAGAATCTAGAAATAGAAAACAAACGATTAAGATAAACTAAAACAAAGTAATAGAAATAATAGAAAGGTAAGTTATTTGATAGGGTAGCTCCTAATTATATAAGAAATAGTAATTAACTAAATACTTTAGGTAGGTAATAACCTATCTAAAAAGCGAAAAGTCACAAGTTATAGGCTAATAGAAAGTTGAAGAAATTTGTAGCTGAGAGGGATCAGAGTGAGGAGAGCGATAACTAAAGCGACTTATCTCTACAAGTATACCTAAAAGATCAATTTAAGAAGACTCAGTCGATTCAGAAAGTTAAAGTATGAGTTCACAAATTAATATGGAAAATCAGTAAAGGCATTCCTAAGCAGAATCGAATAGCACCAGTGAAGATGAAGATGAAGTCGACTTTGGCATTCATTCAGAAGTTGATTGCGTGATAACACCACAGAAGGTAAAATCAGCAAAGAATAGCAAGCAAGACCATGGATCGCAATCAGTAAAGTCAAATTCTGAACCTTGGATTGATAATGCAAAAGTTTTAAATTTAAGACTAAACTCTGAGTCAAACTTGAATTATATTGGTGTTGGGCGCTAAGACCTGCTGAATAATAATAGTACAGCTTCATACTTTCAGTATTACAACTAAATGAACCAAATCATAAAACAGGGTATCTTATCATTCAAAGACGATGAAGACGATTACGTGAAGACTCTTGCAAAGCTCTTGAACTTCTTGGGGTTTGAAAATATCTAGATAATGTATGTGCAAACAACCAAAGAGATAGTCTTCCAAATGAACGATACACAAAACGATTAATCTTACAGTTGGTTGAAGCTTTATTTAGGGCAGCACGCTAAGAATAGAGCAAATCACGAATTCAACTTATTAAAAGACCATAGAGACGCCAAGTTCATTCTGCCTTGCCAAAATCTTTTCTTTGACAGTGATGAAAATTTATTCATTTAAAACTTCAGAATAAACTAGAAATTCTACCCTCTTGGGAAATTCCTGATGAATGCAACAAAGCTCAAGCATGTTTACAGACTAAGAACAGCTATAGGAGTATGTATTGCAAATCTTGAACTAATGCAGCGAGGCATATTCGCTCCTCATCAAAACATAATGAGATATCTAGTTGGGCCATATTCCTTCAATATGAAAGTGATGATTGCTAGATTAGATTAAGCTTTCAAAAAGGATCAACTCTTCAAACCTTGGAGTGCTTTAGTGTAGTTTCCAATGAAGTGCAGCAAGCAGCCAGAGACGACAAATCAATTCATCAATCTAACGAATACTTGAACAAGCCAATTACTTTCATTCTATACTTAGTGCTAAAGCCAGGTTAAAACAAATTGATTCTGAAGGTTTGTAAAGACGAATTTCTTTCTGATGAAGAGTAGGCAGCTCCAGCGTATGGAAATCAATTCAAAGGCTATGGCTAAGTGCAACGACTCTGGTCTGGCAAGATCACTATCAAAGATGTTGCTAATGAACTCCTAGGCATGATTGAAGCAGACTACCCAAGACATATCATGCACCTTAAGGATGAAATCGCGTTCTTAAACAACAGTCAGTGACTAATTAGCAACTATTAATAATCCCTTCCCTAATACATTTACAACCTAATCTCTTGCACTATACTCTTTAATCTAATTCACTCTTCTATTCTACTTTGCGATTGCATTCTCCTCTATGACTAAATAATGTACCAATCGATTGCAATATTCATATGCACTTATATCAGGTATAAATTTTGCATTATTATGAGTTTTTATCAAATTTTGGGTTTTGAGGTTGTATGGTTCCACCCTTAGGTTGTATGGTTCCAGGAAGATATCCTGAAGATATCTCCAATTTCAAGGCTTATGAAAATTTTCGAGAATATTGCTAATAGCTCTGCCTACTTTATGATTGGCGAGCCTCACTACATTGATATGATACAACACAACAGTGATGCATATATAAATGCAAATACAAGCTGATCTGAAGTATATGGGTTAGAATAAAAGAGGCCAAACTTCAAAAATTCTTAGTATTTCATGACAGTTTATAACAGCTTTCAAACCAACAGTTTGAGTATCTATCTTGAAACATCGATTTTTGCCAAAGAGCTCTGACTTCAACTCTAATGATGTTTTCGATGCCTCTGATACGATAATGATGATTTGGATGGGTTTGGCATGATTAGGTGAGAGTTGGGTATGTTAAGTCAATTGGTCTTTAGTTTGGAATAGACCTAAATTCTAAGCAATACAATGGTTAAGAAGTCAAAAACCTCTCTAAAGTCAAACTTGTCATTTCTTACCCCTTATAATCACTATACCTCCATAACACCTCCAATCAATGCAATAGAGTATAGCAACATCATATAAGTGATAGAGTTATATTTGAGGTGGTTTAGTCGAATTAGAGATGCTAAGTTGAAAGAATCCACTCTAAGGTTGTATGGTTCCAGATGAAGATATCCTGAAGATATCTCCAGGTTGTATGGTTCCAGGAAGATATCCTGAAGATATCTCAAAAATTCATGCAAAAGTGTATTAAGAAATCGCTGAGTATGTTAATTGCTCAACATAAAGTTGTATAGCTGCATTAGAGACAAAATATGCAAGACTCAACCTTAGGTTGTAAGAATCCAAGTTGTACAGCTCCAGTTGTATGAATCCAGCTGTATGACTCCAGATTGTATGGTTCCAGGCCTATTTAAGCCAGCGAATTTCATAATTCATTATCACATTAAAAATTCTAGAATTGGCCAAAATTTTTACTTTTGCCCTCAAACTTTTTACCCTCCATACTTTGGGGTTTACCATTAATTTTATGGATCCCACAATCTAACATGCTCCTTCTACTCGGGAGCATTAGGGTCCAGCCGCAGCCTATGGTTGGATACCCTGCATTCAAGAGTAAAGGTTAGTTTTTGAAAACCATTTTGAAAAAATTTCTCTGCTTAACAGAATTGTGCACTTTAAGCTATTTTTTGCATTCAAACTGCTAAGGCTTAGACCTTCTATGATTAGTTGATAATAAAACAAGTTCTACTACACAAAGCGCTTATGGTTAAACAACAACTCATAGTTAAAGACTCTTGATATAAAATCTAGAAAATTGTATAAGAATTTTAAGCAATTATTTTGCTTTATATGATTTTAAGCTAAAGGCTCGATACTATTTGGCAATAGCTTAAGCTTCTTTCAAGCAATACCCAAAAGCATATATAAAGCTAACACACCTATTTACCTCGTTGAGCATTGGTTATAACCAATACTTATAGTTAGCATTCCCACTATTTAAGTGTTTAAGAGTTTTAAATAAGATCAGTGATTTATGGAAATCCAATCTCTAGAATTTGCAGTAAATGTAAAATGAAAATCTTTGAGTTGCTCAAATCAAAACCAAGTAATCTTAATCACTGCTTGCCTTCGACTTGAATATTGAAATGGTTGGTAGTGATACAAAACAACTTAAGCGAGACGTTGTAAAATTAATTTAGGATGAGTTTCGGGTGGTCACTAAAAGATATTGGAAGCTTTTTTTGACCGGATCGAGGGGTAAGAAGGCTTAAAATATATTGGAAGATTTTACTCGTTCTTACTCGGAGATCCCTCTCACTAGTGGGTACTGGAAGAAGCTAGATGAGCAGTAGCCAACCTTCACATCTTTGAATCAATAGATATTGGAAGCTTTGATTCACTGGTGTGTACCAAGGGGAAGCAACGAAGAAACTCATCCTGACTTGTTTAATCTTTTAAAAAATGGTAAGTTTTAGCGAGAATCAGAATTTCAGAAAATCAAATCAGAGTGTGGAATGGCAGAGTAAATCAAAAAAAGGAAAATCAATTTTCAGATAATCGAAGGCTAAGTATTTTGTTAATCTTTTATTATAGGAACTATGAAGAAAATCAAATGCGCGCATTTATGGGATGAACTCAAGCAATTTTTCAAATCAAACCATCAATTATTTTATTAATTCATTTATAGGTATCATTAAGTTTAAAGATCATAGCAACTTAGTCAACTTCAGAATAATGAGTGAAGTAATTATCAAAGCCCAGCAATCTTACAAGAGTAATTTAAGAGATGCAAATAAATTTAAAATCTGTTTCTGTGAATGATAAGGTTAGTTAGCATAGTCTTTAGGTAGGATAATAGTTGGTTCGTTTGCCTTGAATTACAACAATCTAAAAATTGAGATGATTGTTTGATAAGCACAGTAATTACTTTTAAATTGAAATTATGGTTATAGACTATTAGGTTAGGGAATTGCAAATCTTTAGATTATATTATAGACTATGATTTGTTTGAGTAAAAATTTGAGCATTAGCTGAGAAAATTTTTGAAGGAGTTTTCAATTAGTTGTAAAAGCTTTGCTTTTTAAATTACAAAATGACAAAATATCAAAAAGCAATTTTAGAAAAAACTTAAAGTGTATTCACTACTTTGACTAATTAAGGCAATTTAGGTTTAACTTAATGCAATTAAATTAGCGCTTTAAAGCATTATTTGTAAAAACTTAGGTAATTCAACAAAGTGTAGGGAATAAAGTTATTCTTTTTTCACCATTGCAGTTTAGCTGCTTTTAATAACTAGCTATTCATCTTAATCACACAAAGAAATTTACTGCTCCAACGAATTCTTAGGGTTCTGGCATTTCTTGCGATGTCAACTGCTTTCTAATTTCTTCATCATACTTGTTTATAGTTCTCCCTTGATTTAGCTATAAATTGCGCGTTAGCAATAATTTCAAATAAAACACTTACTCTACTTGAATTAGACTGTCATTATCAAAGCTGAAGAACCAACCATCAGAAGAATCTTCAGGATCAAGAAGTATATACACTAAGTGCATGTAAGGGTCTTCCTTATTGAATGGATAAATCCATACGTTGTGATATCCGCACCACTTATAGGTTACAGCAACAACTGGTTCGCTCTCTACAACCTCCAAAATTACAACATTCTTGAAGCCTCTTTGCGGATCAACTTAAAACTTGAATGTGAACTTGAATCGCTCGTCGATCACCTATACTTTGCGAATGCATCAACATTGATTAATTACTTGCCTTATAAATCTCTACGATGTATCCACCAGGTGCTTTAGAGGAATGCATAAAAGTGAAGCAGTGCTGCTTCGTAGTTTTGCTTGACTTCATTCTTTGATATAATTATTGATTATAAAATAATAACTTATTAATAATAAAGCATCAATTGGGAGGTTGCATAAACCTCTTTGTATATTATATTGCTTAACAGTTGCATTTAATCAAACATAATAGTTCTAAGCTTGTTTAAGCTTGTAATGTATTGCTCAACCCATCTCTTATGTTTAAGCAGGTCTGTACCTGAAGTTCATGATTTCGATCACAAATTAGATAAGCTCTTAGTTGTCACCCAGGAATAGACCTTAGATTTATATGGTTCTGATGTGTGAAAGGCAAGCTGAATGTCAAAGACGATTGTGTATTGCTCAAGTGACTGATCCATGATTTGTAGCACTTAAGTTCCAGTGAGAACTTATCCTCGCGAATCTGTTATGAAGGAGCGCTGCATTAGCAAGTTTGATAATTAATAATATTAACATAATATAATAGTCTTAAGATAGCTCGATATTAAGTTTAATATAAGCATGTAGTTATAAGATTAATTTAAGCTATCAATGAAAATCTTGAATTTTAAAATATACTATAACACTAAGTTATTATATTAAATACTTCTAATTTAAAAATGAAAGCAGCGCTAAAATCAAATCTCCTTAGCGAGCCAATCTGAATAACTATCGCAATCTTTGCAAGAGCTATCGCAACACTCGATCGTCAGCGACGATCATCTAAGCCAGTATTTATTTCAAAACATCAAGCAAAGTTGAATCAAGGTTTAAGATAAGCAAATTACGAAGTGGGGACCTGTGATTTTAGGAAAGAATTTCGTGCAAGTGGTTGCTCCTGCAAAATATTCATACAATACAGGAATTCTGCTCAACTCTGGTGAGGTTCCTCCTCAAGTGGGTTCCTTGCAAGGAGGTTTGATCATATAGATGCCATTAGAAGGAATCGATGCATATTTGAAAGATGTTATAGATTTGAAAGAGCTTGCTCAACGACGATTCACTCTGCTAATACCTTGAGCAGTTCTTAAATAATTTTCGCAAATCAAAGTTGGTAAGTAGAATAATCTAAAATTTAAGAATCACTCTAATCCAAATTATATTTAGATATCTGGATCTACTAAAGATAAGCAATCAACGCAATTGATTCAAACTGGATTTCTATCTCTGATTTAAAATTCAAAGCAGCTAAACTCTAATCATCTTTAAGAAAGCAATACCTATTTAAAGCCTCGAGAAGCAAAGCTTGCACATAAACGACTTGAGATAGTAAGAATGTATATGGAAGATTAGTTGAAGCCAAAGTAAATTTCTAAGAAGTTGCGAGTGACACCAGAGTCTGTATCAAGAACTGTTGAGAAGTTTAAGCATGAATTAAGAACCTAAGTATTGCCTCCTTAAGAACCTAAAAAATCTGGCAAGAGGAGGGAGAGAGATAATGAGCAGCTGGTTGCTGCAGTTGTCGAATGCATTGAGGAAGTTGGGATTTATCAATGCACTGGAAGAAATATACATAATCGATTGCAAGAAATGAAAACGAGTTCGCCATTAAAGTATACATTCAAAGTGCCTTGCATCTCAACGATTCATAAAATTCTCAAGGAGAAGTTTCATTTGAAGTTTGGTAAGACAGAGGCGGTGAATATCAAATATAGAGATCCTGCTTATAATGGCAAGCGCTTATGGGTGAGTCGACTGTTATCATAGTTCTTAAGTGAAGATGCAGTAATTATATCAGTTGATGAAAGTAATTTCAGATCTGACTACTTGCCTCCTAAATAGTGGTCACTAAATCAAAAGAGTATTATTGGCAAGAGGAGTGAGAGAGATACTAAACTCATCACAACCAAGAATCGCAGTAAAATCATCGCAGGCGATAAGGAGTTGCAGTATGGAGAGATGCTGCTTGGCAAGCAGTTGAATGATAAATAATTTTAGGAATCATCAAATGAATCGGATGCAGTTTCATTTATAAGATCAAGAAATTTGCCTGCTTAAAATACTACTCAAAGCATTAAGCTTTAAGCTGCTGCTAATGCTTCGTTATCATCCAATCATCATTCACTATTGTAGAGTAAAGCAAAACCAATTTCAAAATCTCATTCTAGTAATAGTAGTTTGACCAAGTTTGCAAAGCAATCTAATTTTTAGAAATCAGAGAAATCATCAAGCAGTTCTAAAGTAAGCGATTT
>ARYC01002669.1:0-55758 GCA_000711775.1 Oxytricha trifallax
GAGGAAGATAAAGAACAGCAACGAATAGAAAAAATTAAAACATTTTAATGTGAAGACTGCCAAAATTTTTTCTCAACTGAGTCTAGCTTGAAGAGGCACATCAAAGAGGTACACTCTGGTAGAGCTATAATTTATTTATAACATGATAAGGTGGATGGTAGATATTAGTGCACAACATGCATGAAGTCTTATACTCACTCAGCCAAAGTAAAGAGGCATATGCAGAAACATCATTTAAACGAATTCCTGATTAAAGATGAGGAAACTTAAAAGCTTGTACCTGCTAAAAGAAAAAATAACTCTCTTGAGTCTTAAAAACAACAAGAGGAAAGGCTCAAGAGGCAGAAGAGTTTTAATCAATGAATCAGCCAGCAAATGGTACTCTTATAGCATGTCTTTAAGAGAGAGCTATGTATATACCTGCATTCAATGCAATTGATATTGAAAGCTATATTGAAAATTACTTGCATTTTGACCTGCCAAACAAGGCTAAGCGTATAGTGGTTGATGAGTATGCTTACAAAGTATATCCTTTTAAATATCTCATTAAAAACGAGCAGTATCAAAATGAATTTGCAAACGAATACATAATACTGAGGGAGGCTTAGAAAAAATAGTTTAAGAACTTACTTAGACTTGATGGAGTTATTCTTGGGCATGGCTTTGTTGCATTAAGACTGAAAAAGTTTGAAATGACTTTGAGAGAGTATCTCTAGCAAAATAGATACACAGATGATTTAAATGAGATTTTGTCAGAAATGATTAAGGGTATATAAGAGCTCCATGAACTTGGTATGTACATAGAGATTTGAAGCCTGAAGATGATATGTTAAATCTCTGTCCATTAGAAGTAGAAGTCATTGATTTCAATAGAGCGATAAGATAAGAAATAGTGACTTTGGCTAAGGTGCTTAGAACACCAGGATACTTTCCAATCAGGGAGAAGTGGACTAATGGCTCTGTTTAATGGGATGTTTGGGCAGTTGCTGCCATAATCTTAAAGTGCGATATGGAAAGTATGTCTTACTTTGGAACAAAGCACGAAAAATAATGAATAAGTTTGGCTTCTAAACATGTATAACAGGAAGATGTCTGCAATGAAATTAAAAGGCTTGTAGAGATGATAATCGTTAGAGCTCCAGCTTATCCAAGATAATCTTTAGAGGACATACTTGAGCCACTCCAGAGAGCTAGATTCAAGAGGTACCAAAGATAAGCAGATAAAATTTGTTTGAATTAAGTACACTAATACTCATTAAATATTCATTAAATTCACAAAAAACCTGCATTTTCTCTACTAACCCCAATAAGAACCCAACTATACCCTACAATTCAAAGCACTTATAAACCTCACTAAGGGGTTTTGGGGTTTTGATTATTAACGATATTTTAACAGAATTTCAATATTTTTTTTTAAAAAGTGGACGTAGATTTTTAATTAATCTCTTAATTTAATTAATGAAAATTAATGAATTTAAAACCAAAATGTTTTATATAAAATAATAACAAAATATCGCACCCTATAATTATTTGAAATAATAATACTCTTGATAATTCTAAATAAGTTCTATCTAAAGTTAATATTAACAAATAAAGATAAAAGATCAAAAATAAAAGAGCTAAATTAATAAATTTTCAAACATGCACGTATCATTATATTGTTACAAATTAGATTTTATTTTAGGAAATATAATATAATTTAATTTTAAAGAAAATATATATATATGAATATTGTAATTATATAATATGGGGGGAAAAATGAGAGCTAAAATAAAAAGAAAGTTAATTAAATAATTTATATTTTTATATAAATTTAATTATTCTCTTTATTTAATAAAGAAATATGATAATTTTCTGAGTTATTTGGAATATATATTTTATAAAACTTTTATTAAAAAATATTTTTATTAAATTTATAGGTTATATATTTAATTCAATAAAGACTAAAAAAGAATAAGTTCTAATTAATTATTTTAATTAAATTTTACACATGTTAAATATAGTAAAAACTGAAAAATAAATTTACTTTATTATATAATCAAATTTTAAATTTTTTTTATTTCATATTTATTAAGCAATATCAAATACTTTTTTATATTTACTTCCAATCATTTATACTTTGAATCTATTTTTAATCTAAAAATTATGAAAATTTCGCATGATCTAATATATTATAAAGAATTTTCGATAATTATAAATAAGTAATAGCTAACAACTAAATTTCATTAATATAAACAAAATATGAATAATTCAATGATGTTAAATTTGCCAAATGAAAAATAATGGATATCAAATTAGCAGTAATAAATGCTCTTTTCAGATTCATTCTCTAATAATAATGATACGGGCAAGAATTAATAATTTTAAGATACTAATGATAGTAGATTCAGGTTTTATCCACAGTCAACCCAAAAAATCAATTCAACTGGTTTTGATGGAAATTTCTTTTGTTTTTTATATAACCTCTTTAAAATATCACAAAACTAGGAAATAATGTTAAAATATAATAAATTGTTTTTACTATATTTTATATTAATATAAATAATGGAAACTTAAATTCTAGCGGATAGATCTTTACCGAACACCAATTAAATTAAGATAAGAATTCAACCTAGCAATCACAATTAGATATTTACAAGCAAAATATTAAACTAAAAATGGATCAATAAGCAGCGAGTTAGCAGATTAACTTGAGATCATCAGGTGCTCTATCCCCAACTGAAAATACTAGCTCAAACTCATTTCATAATAAATTTGAAAAAACTCATCTTGGTTAGTCTTTCATGAACTTAAATATTCCTTCTTAAGAAACTCCCAGTCATAGCACAAACATCAATCATGGTCAAAGAGAACTTTAATCACCCCTAAAACCATTGTAAATAGGAGTAAATAGCAGCAATAACCTTCAGAAAAATTACTAATAACTTATAAGTAAACTTGAGAGATCAAAGTTACCCTCCGCTGATTTGGATATACCGTTAAAAAGAAATTCTTTCAATAATACGTCTTAAATAAACAGTTCTTCAAATAAGAGCTCCCTTTAATAGGAAAATACAAATTAACTGTTTAATTTTACTCAGACAAGAGGAGATAATGTAAGGCAATTAGATTTATAAAGCAATAGATTTTTCGCTGCACAAGAATCACATTAAAATTATAATTTAAGTAATCCTTCTCAACATGTGAATCAAATTGAGAAGTCAAGTGAAGGCAATCAAAAAGTAGATTAAAAGTAATTGGAAAGTATCTACGATAGAATCACTAAGCTAAGGTAAAGTCTTGTGGAATAAGATTAAAAGTCCAAAGATTAGTAGTCAAGTGCAATTCAATAAAGCTAAATTAGAGACTATAGTGATATGATTTAGTCAACAAGTCACTTTGGTTATGATTCAAATTATGGTGTAAACAGTATTGGCAAACAGTTGTAAGATTACAATAACCTAAGACTAAAAGATTATTAATTCTCAGATAACAAGGAAAATTCAATGAGATTCAACTCTACAGATCCAAATAACAAATTGATTTAGTAATTTGAGGCTCAATAGGTTTAAGACTTAATGAGATCTAGTCAGTAAAATCACAGGGTTGGAAATACTCCGTCTTAAAACTACAATAAATTAGAGTATTCTCCTCTGAGATAAAAGCAAGATACTTTTCATATCTAAAATAATCAAGACAATAGAAAAAAGTTACCTATTTAGCATTTGCCAGAAAGTTATAAAGAAATTCAGAGACTTTCTTAGATTTATGATCCTAAATAGCATATAAATGACCATTTACCTAACTTATATAATCTATTCTCTTATATTTTATAGCTGTTTTCTAGATAAAACTTGTAGGAAACACTTAAAGAACATGAAAAGTTAATTCAAGAAACAGTAGAGTAAAAGTACTCTCAAAAACTTTAAGACCTAGAAAAGCGTTCTGTATATTTAGATCGATCCCTCGATCTCATAGAAGAAATGAAGTAAAAATTCAAAGTTTATGAGAATTAATAATCCATGTACATCGATTTACTCTCAAAATATAATGATTTGTAGAGTCAAGTTAGTAACTAAAGAGAAAGCTTGATACCTTAATCTAATATAACATTTTAGCATGAAAAAGAAGAGGGTGAAGGTGATTCAGACTTAGAAATTTATAATTCTGGAAATTTCTAACTCAATCAAGACTCAACAACTGAATTAGACAAGATGGGAGGAGTGAAGCAATCATAAAATTTCAACAGAGGAAATAATGGAATCATACAATAAAATGCTAATAATACGAACATATAGAGTGAGTTACAGATATTCTAAGTTGGAAGTATAACTAATAGTTCAGCTTTAAATACACATTAACATTAAGATAGCTAATCTTACTATGAAAATTTAAAAATACATATAATATTTCCAATTTTGCAAAAACATAATTGCAAAAATTAAATTATTTTTATTTAATCTTTGGAACACTAAAATTTTTTACCTAATTATTAATCTCAATCCTACGAAATTATCCATGCTCCAAACACTTAAACAAACAAAAATAAGTTTAGAAAGAATTAAAACCTCAAGAATATTAAATAACAGCTCATTTCACATAATTACACAGCATGTAATGGCTATAATAAATCCTTGAATAATCCCAGTTTTATAAGTAATTTATAGATGGAAAATACTGGTAAAAATACTAATAAAAGTAGAAGTATCACTCCTTAGAACAACAGTATTGCTGAAAATTATATAAATATATCAATTAATTATGTCAAAATATAATTAATATAAAATTGGCAAGATTATCATATATAGAGAGAACAAAACATCAGAACTTTAATTTATTTTGCTATGAATCAATATAAATATACTTTTTTATCAATCTATATTTTTAATAATCTCCTATAATTTTTGAATTAATTTAATTTAAGTATTTTCATTTGTATTTTAGCAATACTCGAAGAAATAATATAATGATATAATAATAATTATTATTTATAAATATTTTCTGTATAATATAAAATAATAGCTACAGTAAATCACCTCTGAGTTCCAAACTATTGTAAATTTAATCATGTTCTTTAAGAAATCGCAATAATCGCCTAAGTTTAGGACTCCCTATTGACTCCAATTCCCATTCAAATCACATTCTTAAGAAAAAACCAGTAAAATAAGTAAATAAAACATATGGAGTTATTAAGAACAATTATTCATCAATTGGGAGTCAAAGCTAACAAAATCAAAGAAGACAATCATCTATAACATCAAAATCGCAAAATTATAAAATAAATATTGAAAAGCGATTGAAATGATAAATTTATATATCAATTTATAAAATTAGGAGAAAAACCAAAGTTACTATTACTAGTAACCAAACGTTCCCTAAATAATAGATGAAAACTAAGCTATAAACGCAGATATATAAAATGCATTTCACTCGGAGGTTGTGTCAAACCTTAATGGACAGATTACTAAGCTGAAGAAATAGAAGAGAATAAATTTTAATTTATGTCAAGTTTCTTGTATTTTTTTAAAAAGGGATTTTATCTTTAAAATATGTAACGGATTACTTATACAACTGCAATAATTATTTAAGAATGATGAAAACTCAGATGAAATCATTGAAACATAAAATAGACGAACTTTAAGATTAAATGCCACCTGATGGTGGTTGCTGCTGTAAAGACATGCAATCTTACTATGAAACTAAATTGGCTTAGTGTGATTAGATTAGCGATCACTGGAAGCACAAAACTCAGCAGCTTGTCTAAAAACACTAAACTTGTGAGATTATCTCTTATTTAAACTATCATTAACAATTAAAATATGCCTTTTATTTAAATTAATCTTTAGAATGAATGACCTTATTTACACGAGTATTTCATAGATTAAAATTACTTTAATTATATTAATCCTTAAGTTTACAAGTCAATTTAGCTGCTTCGAGAGCAACAAGAAGCGCTTAAAACCTAATCATCTGTTAATTTGGAATAATTAAGAATATTTCAAGATTAGGCAGTTCATGAGATTATTAAGAAGCAGGTGGAAGTTCAAGTGTACTATGAGAAGAGACTTAAGAATTATGAAAGGGAAAATAAACAGCTCAAGAAGAGATTATTGTTTATATAATATTAAAGTAAAGCATATAAGCTTTTATATGATTTTTATTAATATTTAGAGTTTATAATAAAAATATAATAAATAGATGAGAATATAATATATTTAAATTTAGATTAATACAAACAAGGAACAGCATTAGCTAAAAATGAATAATTATTATCTATAAGTTAACTTAATTAAATTTGAAAAATCTTATTAATTATGACAGAATAGTATTTATTTAAGTTATTGCTCAATAAATATCAAATTAGTTTCAGTATATTTTTTTATTGGCTGGGATTTTTATTGATTTTTCTAATAAAAATTTATGTGTATTGACAATATTAACAATTATATTTAAATTTATGAATTAGAATGTAAAGAAAGCATCTTAAATATTATTTACTATATTTAACTCACATTTATTACAGTTGCACAGAGCCAAACATATCGAATTATTTCATAATAATAATAATAATTATAATAATTTCCTGCTTGATTTATAATAAACGAATAAAATACTAATAATGTTTTAAAATAGTATTTATATTTATATAAAACCCCGTTAGTCATTTAAGAATTAAGATTTATAATATTAAATTTAAATTAAAATTGGCTGAAATTATTAAAGCTTTGTCTAATTATGAAAACCATTGGCTTGAATAATTTTCTCAATAAAATAAACCAATTAGGGTATGTAAATTTGTTTTTAGCAAAAACTTTAATAATTTAGTCCAATAATGATTTAATTTGTAATTTAATTATTGCTAAAATACAAAAGAATAGGTAATGTTAAATATCCAAAATACAAAAACAGTCACTAATTGATAATTGTAATTAAATATTTGAGATAATTACAAAAAAATGTCTAAGTATAAAGAGCATTTTTAAAATCTTTTTTAATGTAAAATACAAAAAAAGATTTTAATTATGACTATGATTAATTTTTATTTAATTAGATTTTTTAAAATTATTGAATTTGAGCAAAGCAGGTTTGGTATTTTAGATTGATGAATATTTGTACAGGCTTAGGATAATAATAATTTCACCTGTTTGTGTTTGAATTGCTCTCATTTAGATTTAAGCATTATAATTTCTGCTAACTTCCAGATATTAATTTTATTTCTCATCTTTTCGTGTGTGATGGTATTAACCTCAAATCTGTAAATATTATGTTTATGTAAATAAAAGAGAATTAATTGAAAAAATTAGGATATTAAAATTTTATTCCTTACTTGCTCAGTTTTGGGCTGAAACTTCTCTGATCCATTTTTATTTTGAGAATCCTAATTATATTCAGATTTTATTTAAATTAATTACAATTTTTAATTTCAAAAACTTCACATATAATTATCTGAATCCCCAATCTTCATTCTTAATTAACAAACGGGGTTTATATATAAGTACAAATATAAATATTAATAATTTTTATTAATAATGAGTAACAAGAATTTTCGAATAGATCCTATTTCAATTAAAGATGCAGCTACTAGATATTAAGAAGATTAATATATAATATATATTGATATGAAAAATTTATTTAAATTTTACATATTATATTGTTAAAAGACGAGTATTAACATATAAATTTATCAGATAGTAAGTATAACCTCTTTGAAAATTTATTAATCAAAATAAAATATAATTAAATATTATATTAGCAAAAGAATAATTTAGATTTCTCAATAATTATCGTTATCATAAAATAAAATTATAGTTATTATAAGCAATATATTATTAATTTCTTTATAATTTCAAGTTATTAGATAATCTATATTTTCTTGAGGTCTTTAAAACAAAAAATTTCTATTATCATAAAGAAGTGCAATTATTTATGATCAATTTAAAGAGTGTTTTTATTTTAATGCATTTTTTATTATATAAAAATTCCCCTTACACATATTAAATTCTTAATTCAAAATTATTTTTTAACTTTGTTTTTATTTTTATTACTATAAGGGGTTTATCGATTATTTATGAAATAATTTTGAACAAGAGTATTGAAATACTTTTGTATTTTTTCTATAATTATCAGGTTTCACAAAATTATTGACACTTCATTTATTTTTAATTATATTGTTATTGTGAAAAAGAAGGGATTCATGCAAATATTTTCTAAAATAAAACATTATCTTATTCAAAATCTACTAACATTTACCCTTTATTATTGAACTTGCTTATTAAATGGCACACTAATTTTAAATTAAATATGTATAAAATTCTGATATTATTATAAGTTTTATAATTATTATTTAGTTATTTACTATTAGTTAATCCCTTACATATTTCTTTTAAGTAAAAGTCATTAACAATATGCATATATTTTGAGTGAGCTAATCATATTTTTCTAATTAATTTCTATATGCTGTTCTCATATAATCAATTTAATTTTATTGTATTAACCTATTTTTGTTAATAGTTGAGGACTTGCCCTAGGAGTACGAGACAGGCAACTTCAAGATGGTCATGAATAATAACCTCATTTCCTCGGGTTTTTATGATGCCAGATCACCCATTGAAACTGACAAATCTTTTTCAAGTTTAGGAAGAGATGATCAAGATTACAAATATTTAATAATAAAAATATTATTGTAAATATTATTATAAAATAATATAAAGAAATAAATAAGTTGTTGTTAAGATGAATATAAAGAAAATAATTACGTTTAATATGATGAAGATATGGATGACTTAAAACATAATTAACTGATATCAAGTCCTTTCAATTAAATATAATTTATATGATATTTATAGTTAATGGTTTAAAAAGAAACATCAACTATTATTTTAAATAAAATATATTAAGATGTAAGTTATTTAAAATTATTTTTTTATAGCAAAAGTTAGTGGACAAGCTTAAGCGATTATAAAAGTTTAATTTTTATAACATGTTTCGATTACTTTATATTTTAATAATCACCACGACCACGTATCTGCTTTATAATCTATTACTATGATAAAACTCCTTCAAAAGCTTAATACATTCTATTTGCCATTTTTTAAATTTAGATTTATGAATAAATTACCACTACTAAAAACTTAGCAAAGTGAGAAATTTGATTTGAGACATTATTTCAATTAAATTACTTTAGTATGATACGCCCGCGATTAATTCTCTAAAGTCTCTATTTTATTCTGATTGATTGAGTATTATTTAATGATATGATAAAATAGCAAAGTTTTTAATTAGCATTTATATATAAATTAAGATGGTTATGTAGATTCACCAGTGAGAGTAGTAAACAAATAGGAATATAAAGAAGAAAATAACGATTTTAATATCAGAAAAACATAGAATGGACAAAAATTAGATCGAGTAGTCAAGTAGAAAGACCAACTAAATTTGTTAAACTCTAATGATAACAGTGTGAATGAAAAGGGCAGAAGGAAAAATATATTTAAACTTTATACATTCAAATTATTCGCTTTTTCATATTACTTAATGTAATATGAGGCGTAGCTCCAAGTCAGCTTTAGCTGCTGTAGGAGTGAGTTCTCACAACACAAGCCTATAAATGGGGGGTGGTCTAATTCGGTACCAAAATTTTTTCACACAAACCTCAAAATCCTAAGTGAGTAAATGATGAATTTTTTACCTCTTTGTTCAGATCTAATCCTCCAATTTATTAAAATTTTTCTTCTTAGCGTCTGAATCTAACTCATTCTTTGCTTCTCGATCATATGATACTATTATACTTTAAAAATATAAGATAATTATTACAAAAATCTATTTTTTATGGGATAGTTATTTGTAATAATTGAGATAACTAAATAAGTTTTAATGATAATTACGATCATATTTATGATGATTAATAAGCATTATTATCGTAAATATCATTAAAACTTATATAATTATCTCAATAATGACAAATATCTGAAAATATTATTCTAATAATTATCTTATATATTTTAAATTATTATAGTATCATATGATCGGTATGCCAAGAAGGAGTTCGATTCAGACATTTAAAAGTAAATCTTAATAAAAATAGGATAAGATATGAACAAAGAGGTAAAAATTGATCATGCGACTTAGGTTTATTAAGTTTTTGTGAAAAAATTTGGCACAGACTTAGAAGCCCTCGCCAAAATATTTTTAAATATATTCTACTTTTTTCCCTACTTTTTAAGCCATGATGATACGAGCAAAGACAAGCACAACATGAGTATCGAGTATTTCACAATGGGTGTGAATTAATTCGAGTCAACTAAGGGCACAATAAGACGTATGAAAACCGACGCTGCAGACAGCAAATTAAACCCTGGAGGCTCCTCTTCACACAATAAATCTCAGTACTATGGTGGAAATATCACAGCTTAAGTTGGCTTCAATTCGCAGGATGACAATGATACTCTCATGCTCAATAACAACATTAACAGTAAGTTCTTAAAAATTAAGAAATTCATACATACCAAAAATGAAATTTTTGTAAATTAAAAGGTATTGTCAAACTTAAAAACTTTGTTTTTAGAATATTTGGGAGTTGACAATAAAAGTCTTTTGACATATAGCTAGAACAGTGAAAGCAATAGTCTGAAGAAAATTCAAAAATAAGCACAATTATTGGAAGTCACGTCCAATTAACAATCTAAACATAGCATGCTGCCAACTAGAGAATCACCTAAACCCACTTAATAACCTAAGAAGCCTAAAAAGAACAAGAAAGTGTCAAATTTTATAAGTTAATTGAATTTAAAACTCTTTATTTATTGTCTGAATATTTCTATTAATACTTTAAAAGTGACCTTTCGAGATAAGGTTTACAAGGGCAGTTAGATAGCAGATGTGTTTATAGTGGAAAAGATAAAATATCCCTCTAAATACGATGAACAGGATGAAGGCACTACTTCTTGTGCATGCTCAATATTTTGAGTTGTAATAAAGCAACTATTAATGACTTCTAAGTTTTTAATAAAACCTGTAAATATATGAAAATATTAAGCAATTTTAAAGAATCTACAATAAAAAGAGATAAAAATTTATGTATGAAACATTGGTGTTTTAACAAAAAATTCATTAACATTTAATTTAAGATAAACGGTGAATTGTATAAAAATACACAAAATTCAAACAAACTATTTGTACATATATAAACAAAAATAACTTCACTTATTTGTTCGCTTACAATTTAATTTATGAGAATATAGCGTAGAGTTAAATAGATATATAGACCATAAATTTTTAATTAAAGAGCATATGAAATATTAATAATGAAAGTATTGACTTCGAAATAATATAAATAAAATTCAATAAAAAGAAATGAACACAGAATAGATAAAAAATAAGTAGGTCCAAGACACTCTTACTCGATTGGATAAATTAATAAGTCAGTAATTTCCAAATGAGAAAGCGGCTCTTCTTGACCCTTTTAATACGTATCACAGAGTGTCTGCTTCAAGAAGGGTAAGTTTGAAGAGCTTAATCTCATTTATAAATTTGACTCAATCATAAAATACAAATTAAAAAAAGATTCCAAATTATTCTTATAAAATTTTTTTAATTTTATTGATAAAGTTTTTAAAAAAATTTTAATTTTTACAAATTATATTTATAATTTATCTTTCATTATATTATAATATTTCTTTACTGATTATGCATGATAATTTATATCCAAAAAATTTAAGTATATATACAGAATTATTTTTTTCTCAAATAAAATATATATATTAGAATTTTATTTTAAATTATGCATAGATTTTTCAGAAAACTTTAAATCATTTAAATGATAAAATTAGAAATCGTATTTTAAATTTATTGATCAAAGTTTTAATTAATAAAATTATTTACTTTGTATATAAATATATCTTTTTATTTTTAATAAAAAATAACTCTTAAAATTAAAGGCAAAAAATAATAAAATTAATGAATTTAAATAAATGAAAAATAGTGCTTTTACTTGAAAAAATATATTAATTTTCCTTTTAAAAATTAAGACATAGTTATAAAAATAAAATTGTTATAAATATGTGTTAATTCAAAGTGATTTCAGTTTAATTTTAATACATTGTCGTTTTAACATAAAAATTTATATTATCTTGATAGTTTTAAATATAAAATTATTAGCAACTTTATTTTAAATTTCATCGTAATTAGATCTATTTATGTTATATTTTCAAAATTTTGTTAAATTATTTACAGTTAAAAATTTAAACAGAAAATATTTTATGATTAAATATAAATAAAATTTGCTCTTTATTTGTAATTTCTTATCAATTATTTTTTTATTGTATTCGAATTTTACTAATGTTCATTTTTATTTTGGTTAGTTTATAAAGATCACCCCCAAATTTTTGAGCAAAACTTTTGTTATTCAAATGAAATACAAATAGATTATCCTAACAATATTTCTACAATATTTATTATTTAGTTTATGCATTAAGTTTCAATGAAATAATCTATATAATATAGGAAGAAATGAGTCACAGGTCTCCTGGATTGAGAGGAGAAACTTCTCATCAAGACCTCTCAAATCATACAATCAGCCAGCAAAATACAAGCAGATTGATAAATAACTCAAATTCGCGTAGTCCCGAGAAAAAAATAGAGATTTACAGGTAAATAATATAAATTATATAACTTATTTTACTAGTAGAAGTGGCAACAGAATTAATGAGAATTAAATTCATGATAGAATGAGTGAATCTAGATAGAAAGACAGAGAGAGTAAAATAATTCAAATTAAATCTATGAGGAGAAATTCATCTGTAGGTTAACTGCCTAAAAATATTATGAACATTAAAATATACTTTTAATCTTTGTCTTTTATGCATTAGGACGATATTGATTTATAAATTCCCTAAATAAGATATAATTTTGTAATAAAAACACTCCATTTATAAACATGAAAAATAAAGAAAGAGATAATATGAGTTCAAGTAAAAATACTGATAGACCACTTTCACCAGCTGAGATGTTTCCTGATCACTACCCTAAGAAGCACTACGACCCAGTTACAGGTGAGGAACTCAAGCCAAAGCGCAGATTGCTAAAATCTCAAGGGGGAGGGATGATTAGTTTAGAGATATTTATTCATTACTATGTTTTTTATAAAAAAATGATTAGGCAACCTAAAAATGCGTTTGAAGAGAAGCTAAGTTACGCACATCACACTTCAGATTAAAAAGGATTAAACGAAAGTGGAGAGTCAAAGAAGCATCAGCCTATTTTATCTCTTAATGCCAAATACATAAGCTTATTTGATTTTTAATTGTAAAAAATATAAATTTTAGTTCGGTTTACAGTAATTGATGTAAAGCTAACAAATTGGAAATTTAGGAAGCTCTTCCTCTCATTAAGATTTAGCAAAGTAAAGCTTTATGGCTGTAAACCTTAGATCTTCTCAATCTAATCATCTTATGAATTAATAATAATTATTCAAATAAACTACTTTTAACATTATCTTTTAAAAACTATGCCAAGAATGAAATACGGTAGTAAACTAGCTTACTAATAGAATTTCGCTCTACAGTAAAAATCAATCTATTCACAGCATAAAAAACAGCAATTAAACTTAATTGATTAAATCTAGAAACAGCAAAATAACTAAGCTACTCTATTAGGCTAGAAAACCCTTATTCATGATTTTAACTTGCTTTAAGACTAGCTTCACTCTAATCTAAACTCAAAGAGAAAAAATAAAACTATGGGATTGCATGAGTAAATCAATTTAATCAATACTAACAATTAAAGTGACCTGCTGGAATCATAAATTAAAAATGGATCTACAATACCAACTAAACGCTTAACTTTCGATGATTAATTGATAAAACCTGACTAGTAAAGTTAGCTTTTAAATCCTCAAAGTTCGTAAAAGCAAAGATACACATTATAAAACAATCCCAATAGGCCTATGTCAGCTTAAATATCTCTTATAAAGTCAGCGAGTTAACCAAGACTTTAAAGTGCCATAGCTTAACCAAAAATAACATCCTTAATCACTCCCAATTAGTAATATACTAGTTCTCCTTAATTTTAAGATATGAAATTCTTAAGTGTTACAAGACCTTAAACAGCGAATAACAACAATGCAAAAATTATCAGATTCAATAGAAATAGAACTTCGTTAAGTAAGCCTAATAACAGAACAAGATCTATAAATTAAGGATTGTAGTAAACTCTTTCTGGGTTGTTTCACTCAAAAGATAACATGTCAATATTCGACGAATCAAAGTTTGGAGGTCAAAATAACTTACATTAATTGTCTTAGTAAAACCTTGATAACAGTTTTAATGGAAACCCTTAATCCATCGTTGTATCAATTTAAGATATGACAACAGCTGAAAGATTAAAACTCAAATAATATGCTAGGAAATCTGTACATTAGTTCAATATAGCTTTAAAAGGAGATGATACTGAAAATATTTGCACATTTAATTTGAATGAAATAAGAATAATATTTGAGTCAAGGAATATGGATTTGGGGCTTCCATTTAAAGAGTATTAGTTTGAAAAATTTAAGGAAAATGTAGAGAAATCTTGCGTTAACAGGAGAATAGACTTAACTGATGTAAGCAAATAATATGTTTTATTATTTTCTAGATGGGATTAGGAGTTCATTTTGCTAATACGCTCTCCATGTTTTTAAGAGCAGGAATAGATATTTCCCATCTATCCTTATGTAGAAACAAATTAAGAGATGATGGTGTAAAAATCTTAGCAAAATATTTAGTTAGTAACACTTCAATCATGCATTTGGATCTATCTCAAAATGAAATAACTCACAAAGGGGCCACAGATTTATTTTAATGTCTTAGCTAGAACAACTCAATTGTATCTTTGGATATAGGATCATACGATGGTCAAAGCAGAAACAGAATAGGACCCAAAGGCTTATAGAAACTTCATTCTATCTTGATCATGCCTAATACTATGCTTTCATTCTTGTATCTTGCTGGAAATTATATCGGGAACTAAGGCGTTTAAATTTTGGCATCTGGTTTAGAAAATAATGAAAGAATAATTGCTCTAGATTTAAGCAATAACGAAATATCAGGAACTTAAGGGGCTGATGGGTTATGTCAGATTCTTTAAAATAAGAACAATTAAATTATAAAATTAATATTGAGCAAAAATCCTCTTGGCAATAACGGCATTGAAAGATTCTCTTGGTCTTTGAAATAAGATCACTGCAAAGTAAAGTTTCTTAATTTATCCAAGTGTGAATTTACATAAGTGGGAGCGAGATTTTTATATCTTGGTGTCAGAGTATGTCACAGTATCTTAACTTTAAATTTATCTTTATTTGAAATCTAAACCCTAATTCTCGATAAGAACCGTTTGGATGGTGCAAGTGTAACAGTCCTATAGTAAATGCTTTGGGTGAATTCTTCTCTCTAAAACTTAAGCATGGCTTCTTGTAATTTGAAAGACGAAGGCATGAAGTCTCTATGTGATGGTTTAGAGAGAAACACTTCGATAAGATCTTTAATATTATAAAACAATCAGATAACTGATAAATCCATCATAAATCTAGCAAAACTCTTTGGAATTTGCAAACTTGCCATAAAACTTCTGGATTTAAGTTACAATTACATTACTCATAAAAGTGGAATTTAACTATTTGAAAATCTTGCTAATAACGAGACCATACAGACTTTGATTATAAATAATAATAGCTTAGGCGATGAGGCTGCGCAAGAATTGATTCAAACTCTTAAGAAAAACAGATTTATCAGGAAGATCAATTTATAGCATAATGGTATGAACTTAAGATTTGTGGATGAAATTCAAGAATTCGTAAGCAAAAATGAAATGTTGGCTATTGAAAGAGTTTTGCCTAATTTTTAGCATGAAATTAAATCAATGGCTAATGATTAGAAAGATTTTGATATGACAACCAAAGAGCTTTTGAATGTCTTGATATTATATATGATTGATATGAAAAAGCACACCCTAATTAGCTCTATTTCTTTTTAAAGTTAAAGAGATTTATTGTCTGTATTAATAAAGCAGCAACATTAAATAGAGTTAAGGGTAAAGAACAAGAATTCGAAAAAGAAAAGCACCACCTAACTTTTATGAAATTAATATAAAATTCTAATTAAATATTGTTAGCTATTTTTATCCATACTAAATATCATTATTTTGGGTAACTTCCAAATACAATTAGCTATTACATGAAGCAAATAGTATTCAACAGAGATTTAAAGACATAGAAGCAATAAACGACGAATTAGATAGAAAACACAGAGAGAAAAGTCGTTATGTTGATAATAAAGAACGAGAACTTAGAGCTTTCATTATTAATAAAATATTTCATTTTTTCACCCCCAAAACTTCTTATTCACCTGTTTTTATAATATAAATTCACAATTAAAAGTACTATAAAATAGTAATCATTACATAAATTATTAACACTTAAAGGGATTAGAAAACAGTGGAATCAGACTTGGATTACTATAATAACGAAATAAGATAGAAAAAGGAACAGTACAATTAGAAGAGAGCTGAGATGGTCTTTGAACTTTAAGATATACAGAGGAAGGTGGAAATGGAACGAAGAAGTTATTTCACTTTACTGGATGTTTATAGCTTTTTTTATATAAATATCAATAAATTTATCAGAGAATAGCGATATTAAGGATACTATTGTTTTATTTTAAATTAATTATTTTTTATTGAATTATATGAGCAGATGAAAAGTGAACAAAACCCTTCACACTAAAAATCTTCAATAGTGCTATAATAACATCCAGATTCACAAGATCCTAAATAAACTCTCCTAACTTTGAATTATTTTTATTTTATCACATGAAAAGAATTATTGTACTTTTTACTGTAATCCCAGTCTTTTATTAATCATAACTGTAGGCAATGCTTAACAACCAAAGTAGCCATTAAGATCAAAGAAGTCAGCGAATGACTTAAAAAGAAAGAGAACTTTAAGCAGTAAACAATTGCCCACAACATCAAACAATATCAACACTAATTTGGATAGTTAGCATCCTTTGGTCACAGAAACCAATGAGGACTTGAGTTTAATCATCAATTAGCCTGTTCTTACTCAGGGTTCTGGAATAAAAAGGAGTAGTATTATCAGTAGCAATAGTAAAAGCTAAAAGGGTGGTGGGTAGTAGTAGTTGTAAAAGAGGAGAGCTAAAAGCACAAATAAGCCTGTTTCAAATACTGTTAAAAGGAAAGTGGGTACATATTTATTATATAATTAAACTAATTTAAATTGATTCAAGTTAATAATAATTTCATATGTTATCATATATATTAAATGTTATGGTACAAAGAAGCAATGAGATAATGATGAATTGATCGAATGAAAATTATAAGAATTCTTTTAAACACTCATAAAATTAACTATTAATTTCTTACTTAATTATTCGCATCATACCAAATTTATGCAGAGGTTGTAATATAAGAAAGATTTTAAATAAAATAAAAGTATTATTGCTCTATAATTTTAAAAATAAATAATTTTTTTATATTCTATTTCAATCATTAAAGATAAATTTATAATTTTTTGTTTAATTCAATATTGAGTAAACCGTGTATCATCATTACTAATATGCATGTCATAAATTTAATAAGTAAAGAAAACTATAAAAAGATGGGCACTCTTAGAGAATATCTTTCATCATCCGATTTTCAGTATTTAGAATTATTTTCATTAAATATAGTCAACACGAGCTATAAAACTGTATTTATAACTAGCTTATCACGAAATGGATAATTTTCTAAATATTTTCTGATTACTATTATGCCTATCTTTGCACTTAAAAAATATATTTTTAGTTTACGAAATTTTTAAAACATGGAAGGAAATTTTATCAATTTTTTTAGAAATATGGTGTAATTATTTATTTAAAAAAATGACAATATTTCTATTATTTAATGTCTTTGCCTTCTTTACCTTTTGGTATATTAAATCGGGTTATATATTAGGGTCTATTTATATAGTTGATGCTCATTATTAAAATTCATAAATTTCTTAAGAAAAGGCCTATCTACCTTGACTCTATTCAAACTCACTGGAAGTTTCTAACTACTTTTCTACCGTACAATCTAAAGTATTTGAATAAAAATTACAATTTGTAAGGAAAGTCCTTTTTATTTAAATGGTTGGCACTCTCTATAGTTGCAGTGTCCACCAAGGTTATCATGCCAAAAACAAAGTTTAAAATAAAAACATTCAAAGCCATTGCTAGTGAAGGGCCTGAAGATGTTTCGCACTGATAGGCAAAACCTCGCTATATAAGTTCCAATTGACTATATCTGTGCAAGGAGGGGTTGTAAGTGATCCTTTATAGTGATAGAAGCCCTTGTTATGATTGTCCTCTCCATCAAGAGTGTGAAAAATATCTGAGAAATTAATTGTCTCAATATGGCCTAAATCTTCTGCATTCAATTTCTTTATGAAGGGGTGGCTCTCCTCTGCTAGTTAAAATACGATTCCAACAACAGCTAATTGCTCCTTATATATAAAACAAAATAGAGTTATAGAAGTGAATATGCTAAAGTATTTTTGAATGGATTAAAGTTTCTTATAGGTCTCATGATCTGGACCATCGATAAGCTCATGGACTATATGCATTTCTAAATCGAAGGCTTTTCCATTTATCTTGTGCTCAGCTGGAGCATGCATATGCAAATGATGAGCTCTGTATATGTATGGTCCTTTTCCATTCAAATCTGTCAACTCGATGTACCCATTTAGAATAATAATTGAACGCTTTAAATTTGAATTTAATTTTTAAACTATTCCAAATTTTTTCATGATTGTCTGCTCCTTTAAGCTAAAAAAGTTGGCATTAAAATCGTAAATTCAAATTTTGATAAAAATGGAAATTTTCTATTTTAATAAGATTTGCAGTTAGGGTATTAATCAATAGATTTAATTAGCTAATGTAATATTAGCCTTCCTATCGCAGTTTATTCTACTGATTAATATTTGTCTCATTCTACTTACTCTCACAGACCATAGCACATTCTCCATTTTCACATTAAAATTAAAAACATAATTTATGAATAATCCAAACCATTTAATATAGCAAATCAATTTATTATAATTATATGATTTGAATTAAAATTTAAACGATTTCTACATTATTTAAATCCTTATACTTCAAGTTAATCTGATAGTTGGGCTCGTACTCTACCTTCTCAAGTGAGGGCACATCGATGGGAGACTAGTTCCATTGCTATATATATTTTTATTAATATTTCTGTAGAAATTTTTGGAATAAAGTGCGTGTTGATCCGACTACTTACAATCTTATTTTGGACAGTCTGTTTTCAATTATTTTAAAAATAATATTTTGTTTTAAGACTTTTCTTATATAAATCAGATAATTTACTAATTTGTGATAAAACTACAGAGCTCTTGATTTTGAAAAACAATACTATTAAAGTAAAAATAAAATTCTACCATTAATACGCATTAATTTATTTATTTACAGTCCAGTTGCGACCTTGCTTTGAGAAATCGAAGAAGGGGAAAAACCTTCTGGGCTGAGCGAGCATCTGCTTTGGCAGTGGAGTTTGGACTGTGGCCTGAGTTCGCAGGAGTTACTTCAAAATATTCTTTTACTAAAGTAATGGTTAGATCTGCTGTTAGAAATATTTCGTTACTTAAAAATTAAATATATTAAAATTATTATTTAAAAAATTAATTTATTATATGATAAAATATTTTAATACTTACCATTCTATTAGTCAATAAGTTATTAATAAGATTATTACAACTGAATTGTTCGATTAATTATAAATATACATTTCTTATAAAATTTAAATTATAATAGTAAGGGGTTTTGGGGTTTTTGGGGGGAAGAATTAATTATAATGATATTAAATCATATACATCTGTCGTATTCTATCTTAACGTAATTATTATCCCTGATCTGAACTTCAATATTTCGATAAAAATATATTGCAGCTTATATATATATTTCAAAATATGTAGAAGAATTTGATAATTTTATTTGTAAATTATTGAAAATAAAACTAATGATGCTAGTTTAAATAAATTATGCAATATTTTGGTTTTTAAAACCATTTTAGTTTCATTGATATACAGCTGTTCATGGGTTTTGTTCCTTGAATTTTTTCATGAATGCGATGAGAGCCTCAACACCTTCTAATGGCATGGCACTAAATCCTTAAAAAACTTATAGAAATAACTTTTATATTTCTAGTGATATTATATTAAATTTAGCCAAAATTAGTAAATATATAGAATCCAAAAAATGCTGTTTTAGTTTTTGAAATATTTTTGACAATTTTTTAGAATGAACTTAAATAAGTATGAATAATAGAAATTTGAAACATAAAAAATTGAATTAATTTTAGTTGATAAACGTGAAGACATTACAGTTCTTTTTAAAATAATCACAGTCTTCTTTAAAAATTAATGAATAAAACTGGGATAGAGGACTTATAATAAAAATTAAATTATTTCAGAATTAAAACATAATTAGCATACCCTACAAATTAATAAGGATCGTTACATTTCATTTCTTAATTTCAATCTGGAATTTGAATGAACATATAATCTCCAATAAAAAAATATATTATTTTTTTAATTCAATTTCTCATCTGTTCAGTAATTATTAAACTTATTTAGTTTGTAATTTAATTGAATTATTAAATACTCATTTTTTAGGACATACTAATATAATTTAGAAATTTTAAGTAAAAACTTGAATGATAATTATAATTAAAATAAGCAAATTAAATACAGTATTTTAAGCAATAAATGTTAGAGTCTTAACATATTAATAACAAATTTTTCCCTATATTTTAGGAATACATTTGATTTGGGAAAATAATTTATAATTAATTAAATATAATAAATCGTGGCAGATAACCTTTTGGAAACCCTGTCAATATGGTACTTGTTCGAGATAGAATTAAAAGTCAGTTGGACTTTACTATTGGCAGTACCCCTCTATCCCATCCCTAGAGCAAGATAACTTGACTTTAATTTTGGGTAATTTGTTTAGTTGATTTTAATGCCAAAATTAAAGTCAAGTTATCTTGCTCTAGGGATGGGATAGAGGGGTACTGCCAATAGTAAAGTCCAACTGACTTTTAATTCTATCTCGAACAAGTACCATATTGACAGGGTTTCCAAAAGGTTATCTGCCACGATTTATTATATTTAATTAATTATAAATTATTTTCCCAAATCAAATGTATTCCTAAAATATAGAATAGTAAGTAAATTTGATTATGAAGAGATTAATTATAGAAATTATTTCAAACAACCCCATAAAATCTATCTTTCTTAATTTTTTTAAATAAAAATCTCTACAATATTATGAAAATGCTTCTACAATATGCATTAATAATAATTTAAACATCTAAAATAAAATTGAGATTATAACTGTAGCATGAAGCTCTGCATCCACCGACTGATCTATGACCCTTCAATTCGATGAGACCTTCCTTCTGAGCTTCAGCCAAGAATTTAGTTTCCAATTTATCGTCTTTCTTTACTCTGAATGGAATATTTGTTCTGCTTCTGTATTTTACTTCAACTGGGTTAGTGTAGTAACCTTCTGAGTTATCAATCACAAAAAGGGGAGGTTTTAGAATTTCATCTTTAAGTTATGAATAAATTTGTGTATGAATGTAGTCGTAAAGCATTGAGCTTCTCTTGTTAGCAAGTTCAGTGTAATATTCAAGACCCTTAGCATTCATGTGAGCGAGATTGAGTCCCATGACATAAATGGGCCAGCAAGATGGAGTATTGAAGAACTTTGTGGGTGCATCTTTGAAGATTTTCCAGTCAAAGAGGATTGGAGTGTCAGCTCTTTGGTGACCAATAAGATCATCTCTCACAACAACTACACAGACTCCTGAGGGTCCAAGATTCTTTTGAGCACCAGCGTATACAACTCCGTATTTCTCCCAGTCAATTGGTCTAGTTCCAATGTTTGAACTCATATCTGAGACTAAAGTCAAGCCTTGCACTTTATCGAAGGGGAAGTCGTTGAATTCAACACCGTGAATAGTTTCGTTGTCGCAATAGTGGAAGTATGCTGACTCCTGGTCGATGTGCCATGTTGATGGGTCTGGGACAGTTGTGAATTTACTGCCACTCTCGGGCCATGCTTCAACTGGAGTGCAAAGCTTCTTGGCTTCCTTGATGGCTTACTCTGACCAGGCACCTGTTGTGATGTAATTAGCCTTGGTCTTATCCTTGCTTAATATCAATAAATTTAGAAAATTAAAAGATAAAACTATTGATTTTTTTAATTTAAATAATGATGGGTTTGCAAGAAAAAAACAATTCTAAACTTCAATTAAATTATAATAAATCAAAATGAAATTTTATAATATAATTTGATATACTATTTAGGATTTTTTATGTCTCTTTTCAAAGATTTTTCTTGCGGTTTTGTTCAGTATGTAAAAATAATCAAAATAATAAGTTACTGTAAACATTAATTTGCATATATCTTAATTATTTATTTTATTAATTTCCCCGTGCTATTGGTATTTAGCAATATTTAGCAAATTGAATGGAATTGCTGAAAATTGCATTGTAGCACCACCTTGGAAGAAGAATACTTTTAAATTCGACATTATTAAATAAAAAAACTTTATATTTAAGTAGTTTTCAATTGAAATCATATACTATTATCATATCCATTAATATCATGTTTTTAAATACTTGATAGTTGTTTGGGACATGGAGGAATTCTCTGAAATCTTTTTCAGCTTACTCAGCAATACTAATGAACTCCTTTGATCTGTGACTCATTTCCATAACTGAGACACCGACTCCGTGCCAGCTCAAAAGTTCTTCTTGGGATTGAAAAAAATTATGCTTAGAAATAGTTTATTTTTTTCAAATATTAAGTTTTGAGATTGCTTGAGCACTTCTTAGGGAAGGATGCAGGGACCAGCTGAGAAGTTGAAAATTTTGGGTTGTGTTGATTGCTCGACCATATATTGAAATCTATTAAATTATTAGATTTAGTTTGTGATTCTCCTAAGATATGAATAAGATTTAAGCATATTTATTAGCAATTTATAGCACTTAATTTATTAATCATAATGTCCTTATTTATACTTAAAAATAATAGGGTAAGTTTAGATTAGTAACTTTTGTTATGAAATTAAGTTATTAATGATGAAGTTTATTAAGATGATAAAATTAAGAGATTTTTAACAAAAAAATCATCAAACATTCGATTGATGTTTTTTCATAAGTTTCCCAGTTTTCAATGTTATCAGTCATCAAGCAAGTCATTGATATATTCCAAATCGATATCAGGGGTGCATCCCACACCTATACTATCGATGCCTACTTCGTTTTCAAGAATGTAGCCGAAACCTTATTCACCCCAATCGTCATTCCACTGATTTTAGATTAACCAACTGGTCTAACCTTTTTAAGTTGTTCTCCAGCCCATTAAATAAATGATAAAGGCATTTAGTTATAAAGTTTCATAAATTTTCTAATGTCAAGATTAGTTTCACTGCATGACCACCAACAATTTCACCGGCAACAAATTTGTAATCTCCAGTAGCGTAATTTATGAAATCCTCGTAAACAGTTAAGCCTACCATAAGTGGTCCATTTTGCATTAAATCTCTTTTGATTTATTCCTCATTGGTTAGGACTCTGAGAGTGCCTGGTTTACAATAGTGCTTGTGAAACTCCTCTGTTTTATTTTGACAAGTATATTGGCACTTGTTAAACTCAGATTCAACTACCTTTTGTTATGTCAAATCATGCAATAATATCAATGTAAAAATATTAATCTAGTTCATAGGTAATAAAGTTTAGTCTTGTCTTTGTATGGAGTGCATGATTCTTTAGTAACACCCTCATTCATAAGATAGTCAAGAGCATTCATCAAATAGCCTCCTTCACACCCAAAGTTATCATGACTGCAGTCAACCATGTCCTATGGCGAAAGTTCTTCATTAATGGTGCCGTTCGTCAGAATGCAAATTCTATCTGCTAGCATACCACTGCCAGTGAATGCCCAACAAGCTCCGCAATTTGCCTAGTCTCTAATCTTTCTCAAACATTATGGCCATTTAGTTCTGAAATCAAATTCTAAGGGGATGGAGTCCTTAAGTAGATGATCCTATGAGCTTTACAGTCTAAAGGAGTGAGAATTAGCTTGCTCAAGGAGAGGGTTGCTAAATTTACCCTTCATTGATTTTCCAAATGGTATCCATTTCATTATTTTTATAAAAAAAAACTCAATTGGTTAGGGTATTTAAAATTCCTATAACTAAACATAAAAATCGAATTAATGTTAAAACATTCATTATTGAGTCTATGAAACTGTGTTAGTAAGTCCCTAAATTTCCCAACTTCTTCTGAATCTATTCGGGTCGCACATCCCTCAATCTGTTATGATGAATTTCTCTGGGTTACCAAGTTGTAGCCTTCAATTTAATTTCTTCGACTAATTCTTGTCTCACTGGATGTAATACTTCCTTTGTAAACCTCACAAAAATAAAAGCAATGAATAGAAATTTCTAAATATATTAATTGTAAGGTATATTCTTAAAAGTTTAATTGAAATACCAAAGAGAGCTATTAAAACTAAGAGTGCTGTGGATTTTGCAGACTTCATTTCAAAATTATTATATATTTATTTACTAAAAATGCTTTAATCTGACATCTCCTGATACCCTATATAAATATCCTATTAATTATGTTATTAATATCTTAGCATAATAAGCATTTTTGGCTTCTCCTCTAAGAATCTGTAGTACATCCCTATTTTCAAAGATAAGATATTAGATTCATGATAATGAAGCTATTTTTATATAAAACTTGAAACACTTTAATAATAAGTACTAATGATAAATCGATTGCTCAATGACTTACATGTCTTATTTTTCATTTTTGTATTCGTTATTGATCTTATCTATTTCTGTCACAGTTAAAGTGAAGACCGCGATTAATGTACCCAGTGCCACACCCTATACATTTTCATCAATTTTTACTCAAAACAATATCGAAGCTTAGGTTCTTTAAATGATTTTTAAGTATTTTTCACAAAGTTTATCTTAACTTACCTTACTAAGTATTATGAAAAGCATGCTTAGAAACAAATTACTGCAATCACTCTTTTCAGCGACACGTGCTTCATATTGGAAATACACAAATTTATTCTTTATTTTGTCCCAAAAAGACCAATGATAGATGAAGTATACGGCTACGAGTGCATCAAAAATAAAAACAAACGTCTGCAGGTGTGTATTTTATATAAATCTAAAATACATATTATAAAAGATTGTAAAAATAATTATATAAATAAGGCGAGTAATAGGATCAAGGAATATCTCTTGCAAATTAGACAAAGCCTTGGGGGAAGTCTTCATATGCAAGTCTCTAATGGTATTTGCAAAGCTAAGGGCTAGGTACAGAGTAAAAGTAGACAAAGTCAGCACCAGCAAGTTATATGATGATTTTACTATAAGTAACATTTTTTTCTACAGCAAATTTATTATAATTATTACTATTCATTTCACTTAATTCCAGACAACAAGAATTTAATGCGTTTATGCTAAGATATTGAACACAATATTGATGATATTACTGGTGTTAAGTTTCATAATAAACTTAGTAACACTGAACATACCATTGATTAATCGCAAGCACTCCAATCTTCATGAAGAGTTTGAGAAGCAAGCTCAGAAAGATAAATAAATCAAAAATAGATAATAGAATTATGGCATCCAAGACGATGCAGATCATGATGAATTTGAACATAAGAATTCATAAATCACAGCATCTGGACAAAAAATTAATTATTATATATTATAAAAATTTATTCTTTTTTATTAAAGTACCATTTGAATTAAGGGAGTGAGAAATATATTATTCAACAAAGAAAGAGCATTAAAAAAGCGAAGAATAATTGAAATTTAATTACTATAAGGAAATATAAGCCAAAAAAAGATAATATTTATAAATTGTTTAATGTTTAACTTAATTAAGACGTTAACTAATAAAATTTACTATGATTTTTTTCTATAAAAAGTATAAATAAGTCAAAAATTTTAATCTTTTAAATTTTAGTTAAATTTAACTTGAAAATATTAAGAAATATTCTATCAATCATTCATGAAGGAGAGTGCTTGAAATGCTTGAGTATTCTTTGAAGAAGCCATTTATTAAAAAATACCTAAATTTTTCAGAAAATTTACTAATATATTATCTACAAAACTTAAGTTTAACCAAATCATTTTTATTAAAAGGGAATGTAAAAATATTTCAAATATTGATTGAACAATCTTCTGTAGTAAACTAAATCAATGACACCGCAAGTTTCTCTGATACTGTGCATACCTAACATAGGGGCTCCAATGTCTGCAGTCTTGAGACCAGCCTTAGCAGCCATCATTGGACCAATAGTGGATCCACAAGCTGAATCGTTCTTCACAATGAAGTCATTAAAATCTAGAAAACGTTTTAATTTGAACTATATTAATGAAGAATACTACTTATATTTAAAGTCTTGCATTGGGACTCCACTGGCTTCAGCAATATGCTTTACAATTGTTCCACTTACAATATCAGTTGCATATCTTTGATTGGCGTTGTTCTTTAAGACAATACCTGAGTGAATCTTTGGTTGATGCAAAGCTTGATGTTTCTCTTGATAGTTTGAATTATATAATATAATAATATTTAATAAAATTTTTTTATTAGTTTGGATGGAGTCCATGAGCCATATCAGCTGAAAGTAAGAAACTTTGTCTAATTGCTCTAAAATATTCACTCATTTTGTATTGTGGAGAGAGAGACTCATATATTCTCAAAGTTATCTCAGCTGCCATGTTTGAATCAGCACCTTGAGCTGACTATGAACCAATTTCCTCGTGATCGAAGAGCATAATCATTGAAATCTCAGCGTTATCAATAATATAATTACTTTTTTTATCCTTTGGAGATTGATGAGTGTCAATAATGGCATCTAAAGAGACAAGAGAGGATCCAAGGTTATCAAGTCTTGGGGATGACACAAATTCTTGATGAAGTCCTACTAATTATGCTGGTTATGAATCAATAACATTAAGTTCGAAGTCTACTATTTGAGTTCTATCAATTCCCAAGTCCCCTGAAATTCTGTTCATCAAGGTCTTGAAGTGCTTCTCTTCAACTCTGTACTTGTCTTGCTCTGTGCTCAAACTTTCAATATCTTCACCGAATAATTGATCAACAATGGATGAAGCCAAAATGGGTTTAGTGTGAGTCTCCTTATTTGGCTCGAAAGTTCCACTACGTTCAGTCAAGTGAATAGCCAGAGTGGGTACCTTGAGAATTGGCTCATTAGCTCTCCAGTATCTGCTTACAAGTTTGCCGTTGTCATTGACAATGATCTTACCTGCTAGAGTCAAGTCGCGATCAAACCATGTGTGCCAGAGACCACCACCATAGAGCTGTACAGCAAGTTGTTAATAGCCACCTCTGTTGTCCATCTTAGTAACTTAATATATAAAAACAAGATTATATATGGAGTAACTGGGGCTAGCTTGAGAACTGGGGAATCAGTATGACATCCAATGATCTTATAGAGAGAGACTCCATTTTGAGCAGCTTGGTTTCCAACGATAAAAGCAACCAAAGTTGAATTGTTTCTTGTAAAAAAGTAGCTCTTACCACTCTCCAAGTTCCATTAGTCGCTATAAGTATGTTTAAATATCAAAATTGATTAAGATTTTCAAATATATCGAAAATAATCTGGTTAAATGAATCATTCTTAATACATTACGTTTTTTTTGAATTCTTGAACTTACACTTCTCTAATTTCATTGAATCCACTCTCTGCGAGTCTCTATTTGCAGTAGTTAACAGCATGGAATTGAGTACATGACTCATTGATAGCATGCAAGAACTTGCCAGCGTACTCTTGAGCCTCTTTCAATAATGTTTTTTGAATCTTTTGCATATCTTTTGTTTTTAATTAATTATTAATATTTTAAGATTTGTGACTAGTCAAGTGGTTAGCTAAGAGGGATAAATGATTGATGCTATTATAATTCATTAATAATAATTCTTTCACTTTATTAACTTTAGTATCGATATAAAAAGAATAATATATTAAATTACCATTTTCCTTGCTTTACAGTTTGATTGGTTTGCAGAAATACAAAAGTGAGAAATATAACAAATTCATTTTATTGATAAATTTGCAATTTGACAAATAATAACCTTACTTACTTATTAATCTATAACTTATGTTATTTTGTCCAACATGCGCAAATCTCTTATTGATAGAGAAGACTCACAATGATTTCAGGTTTTTCTGCAAGACTTGCCCTTACGTGTTCGTAGTTGAATAGAACTTTGAAAAGAAAATGCAATTGGAGAGAAAAGAAGTTGATGATGTACTCGGAGGTAAAGAGGCTTGGGAGAATGTCGATTAAATTGAAGCGGAATGCCATAAGTGTGGAAATAGAAGGGAAATTTAATTCAACTAATTTTGTTTTTGGACTATAGAATTTTATCTTATAAGTATAGTTAGTTTTTTACTATAAAAAGGGCTTATTTCATGCAGATACAGATCAGAAGTGCAGATGAGCCCATGACTACATTTTACAAATGCACGAAATGCAGTTATCAATGGAGAGAAAACTGAGCAATTAAATTTAGAGTAGAGAAATTATCAAAATACCAATACTGGAAAGTCTTTAAACAGTGTGAGTGTAAATAAAATGCCATTAATTTATTTATAATAACTTATCTAAAATTCACATTAAATTTCTCAGCTAAATCCCTTAGTCTCTACAAGTTCCCTCAAGTGGCAATTCCTTAGGCCTTTATATAGAGTAAGAGTGACTATACTTACCAGTATGCGCTTGTGGTTTAGAGGTAGAATGCATCGTTGCCATCGATGCGACCCGGGTTCAATTCCCGGCAGGCGCACTATCTTTTACTTTTTCACACTTTGATCATAATTAAAATAGTCTTTATTCTTTTAGTTTAGGTGAGAGATCATAACTCTGATTGTTAATAAAGGATTTAGAAATATTTTAACTTAATTTGTTTTATTATATAATTCTCTTTTTAATGCATAATTTATTTTCCTTTTTTTTATTTTGATAAATAATTTAAATTAAATAATTCATAATTTTTAACTATTCTATAATTAGTAAGATTTAATTAAATTTTCATAAGTTTTATTAAATTATTATATATGTTTAAAAACAAAATTTTTTTAATTTAAAAATCTTTTTACTTTCAAGGACTTCTAAATGATTCCATAAATTGTTTCTCATCCCTCCCTTAGTTTATATGTTAGTATTAATGTATTAACTTGTTAAAATCTTTATATATCATATTAACTTGATACTTATTCCAAAAATTATTAAATATCTCATTTTTTAATTAATTAAACTGACTTATATCTCAAGTTCATGTTCACATCTATTTCTTATTTTGCTCTTGAGCACTGCCAGGTTCATAGACTTTAATACTTTGAATCTTTATATCCATGAGTGGTTTGTGCTTATCATCAACTCTGACATTTTCGATTTCTTAAGCCACTTCCATTCCTCTAGTCACTCTTCCAAAGACTGTATGCTTGCCATTCAACCAAGGAGTTGGGGCTGTGGTTATGAAAAACTGACTGCTATTTGTTCCAGGACCACAGTTGGCCATGGATAGCATGAAAGATTCATTGTGATTGAGTTCTTCGCAAAATTCATCTTCAAATTCCTCTCCCCAGATTGACTCTCCTCCTGTTCCATCTCCGCTGGGGTCACCAGTTTAAACCATGAAACTTTTTATCACACGGTGGAATATCACGTTGTTATAGTAGCCTCTTTTAGCTAACTCAGTGAAATTCTCAACAGTCTTTGGGCAATAATTGGGATATAAAGTGCAATGAATTTCTCCGAAAGATGTATAGAGAATAACTTTATCTGGAAGGTTCTAAGAGGATCTATATTAATTAGTCGCATTTGAGTTGTCAAGTTCATTTCCAATTTTCTCATTGAAAACATCTCTTCCTTATGTAATTTAGACTAATTTAGGAGCACCCCCAATTGTTTATGTTTACTAAGGGGCATCCTCTACTTCATCAGGCTCTCTCTAAGTGAAAAGATAAAACCTATTTTTCTTGAAAGCAGAGCAAATGAAAGTTGGGTCTATGCCTTTTTCTTGAGAAGTCTTGCCTCCATATCCTGATATTTATACGCCTTAGTTAGCTGCTAAGCGTGATGGTTTTCCTTGAAATGATCCAATCTAAATGAATCTTCAAAAATAAATCTAAATATGATAAAAATCTTTCTGTGTTTTCAACTTTGCCAACAATTCTCACTAGCTCTTTATTCCTAATGTTCACAATTTTAATTCCCATTAATGATCCAAATATCAAGAAAGTATCACTTTCATCAAATTATATAGACGGATTTGCACTGAGCACATTCGAAATATCTCTCATTTTATAGTCCCATTACTTCTCGATTTCTTTCTCGGTTGCTAGTCTCCTTTCAAAATCACTCTTATCCAAATATAGCATGTCATTCTTAGATTTAATGCTTAACTAGTCATCTACATATTTCTACAAACTTTCATCAAAAGTTTTGAGTAGTTTACCATCTCCAATTCTAAACAACCTGATTTTTCTATCTTTGCAATACAAAACTACTTTCTATCCATCATTACTAAGTGCCATGCTTAAAGCGCAAGTTTTATTCTTCACTAATTCAAGGAGTCCTGTATCTGAAACCAACTCAAAAGTTACTTTTCTATTGTCTTGAGGAAACTCAAAAGTCTCTGGATCCCAATATTCTATCACTCCCGATTCATCAGTTGAAATAACTAGGTCGAGCTCACTGCAAAATTTCATGCATCTAATTGGGGAGAAATGTATAAAATAAAAAATTATACCAAATTCATAAAGAGGATTACTAGATTTGATGTTTTAAAAATTTTCTTAATATGTATATCTTTGAGAATTTTTAAAACTTGTCCATCTGCAGATTCAGCTTTGATAATATGAATCTTAGGTTAGTTAAATCTATAAGTTTATCATAAGTTATTATCTTTAATATTATAGATTTATATCTTACTCTGCAACTGCAATGATAGCAGAAAAGCTTGACTTTTTATGAATAAATTCGCACACATCTGGTATGAATTTCACTTTTACCATATGCATCAAATCAAAGTTGACAGTTTATAGAATTTATTAAAATTTTTATTAATTCTTTTTAAGATTGATTTCTTTAATAAATGGCTGCACACTTTAATATTATTGTTATTTTGACAACATCAAATATCTTAATTGTTTGGTCTTTTCCGCTGACAGTGGCCAATCTAGACTCATTGCTACTTAACGAGCACCCAGTTATTTTACCCAAATGTGCTCTGAAAGTCTTCACAAATTCTATACCGCCTTGAACTTTCTTCCAAAATTTAAGGTATCCATCAACTGACATCGTGAAAATATACTCGTATTTCTGGGATTCAATCACTATGATAAGAATAAAATTAGACTAGAAAATGAGGGAGAGGTAATAAATTGCTAAAGATTAATGTTTTGATACTAACCGAAACACAGAGGCTCTTTATGCATGAATGAGCGTTCATACATGTCAGCTGTTGGTAAGTTTTATAAAGAAAGGTGTTCTTGAGGTTTCAACTAGTCAACTCCTGTCTTAGATTGTTATTGTTGAATCACAATCAAAATTTAAAAATTAAATTTCAAGCAATGTTCTAGACAAACATTAATCCTCCAATATTACAACTCTTTTTAATCCAAAGATTCAGTTTAAGTTACGTTAAGATCTGTTTATTCTTGTAGACCGCTATCACCAGGAAGATCATCAGATTTCTCAATTTTCTATCTCTTCAATCTTGGCTCAAGAGTCTTCCTGCCGCCCACATCACTCATTCTAATTATTCCTGGTACAGTATATTCAAACATAAATATTTTTAATTTTAGTTTTCCCCTATCGAACTTAAAATTTTTGTAAGGTAACTTTATTATTTGAAAGATTAATAATCAATGCGATCCAATTTTATTAGGAAGTTTATTAAAAAATTGATATTTATAATTAAAAACAGTATCAATCTGTTCTACTTAATCCTCAATGAAATATTTCTTGTTGCTCGTGCCTTCTCTTTCATTTCTTTTTCTCAACAACTATAGTTAATGCTGGCGAGCTAAGTGGTCCGAGTAGGAGACTTCCTGGTCAAATAAATCCACAAGTTCTTGTTCTTCAGTGTCTGAAATGAAATTTTCCATTATTACTGATTTTATTAATTATATAATTTAATCAATGTTTGAAGACTATTTTAAGGTTAATTTTAATGATATATGTGATAAAATTAACAAATCAATTGTTTGCAAGTCTTAGAGAAATCGGATTTAAAACCATAAATTTATCAAAGCAATTTAAGCAAAATACGTTTCTCAACCAAAACAAAAATAGGTCAAATACTTACAAGTAACTTTATTTAATACACTTTAACTGACTAACCAACTATAAATAAAAAAAATACAAATCAAATGTAATCATCTCTAGCTGCGTCTTTGGAATTTTAGGTTTGATACTCGGGATCTCTCTCCACTAACTTCCTTGTCTTAATTTCTTTATAGCCAGGTTTCTCCTGCAATTCTTCAAGCAAGGGTGCGCTGGGCCTCTCTTTCGATTACTTTATTTTATCTAGACGCTTCTATCTGGACTCTGACCAGCTGCTGATCAATCCACTTCTTTTCTTTTTAGATCCTTCGATATTGCAAAAATGTATTCAAAAATAAATTAAGTAAGATCAAATCCATTAAAATATTGTGAATTAGTCCAAATACATGTGCAATATCATTATTGATATCCTCATTAAGTTTATCTTCCTCGCTAAACCTGCTTTTTCTCTCTTCTAGTTCCTTCTCAGCCTAAATATCAATTTCTCTATCTTTCTTGAAGAATTTCTGGTAGGCAAGTTCACCCCCAAATTAACCCACTACTATAGTCAATCCCAAAATCATAGTCATGCGATACACTAGACCCTTCTTTCTCATTTTAATATTTCTACAATTATTTATTAATTAATCTTTATGGATGGATTATAAAAAATTATCGATATTTTCAAATTCAAGTATCATTAATAAAGTATTTTAATGAAGAAAAATACTTTAAAATAAGGGGGAAAGTAAAAATTATATTGAAATGTTAGTTTAATTAAATGATTTTATCTATAAATAAGTGTTAACTTATATATACTTAGAAAATAAGCAGTGAATTTTAGCTAATGATTTACTTTCTAGAAATGAGCCCGCTCAGTTCATTTCTTCGTCAGAATCCAGACAAATAGCTTCAGCTGGCTCCTTCTTTCTACTGCTTGTAGTAACTGAACTAATATTTCCTTCAATGCTGCCTGACGAGGCTGTGGTAGAGCCGCTGCAATTATTGTTGCCGTTTGCACTATTACTGTTTCCATTGCTGTGCATTTAATTCAAGTTATTGGGGTCTTCGCAGTCAGATTTCAATTTCTTTCGCAGATCGCTTTTGTCGATAATTAATACATTCTCCATGTCATAGAAATAAGTGTCTGAAGATTCTCGAGTCAATTTGTAGTTCCATTCTTTATCATCATTGCTACTCGACTTAATAGTAATTGTGAGATTTGAATCAATTTGAATCTTTTCGTAAATCTTTGGATCGAATTATCGAGTTTTAGCCATGAGATCTGTAATTTTCTAGAAATAAGGATCAATGTTCAAGACATGAGCACGTTTATTGCAGGAAGGACATTTCCAACGTTTTGCCTTGTGGTTCATATTGATATATGTTTCAAGATCAAAGCAGTCCAAATGCTTGCAGAGCTCACCTCTTGCAGGATTGTTTATTGGCTTACGAGTTATAGGGCAAAGTGTAGAGATGCTTACTTAATGGGCCATCTCTGTTTCAATTTCACAAATATCTTAATCATCATTATTATTTGAGGATTTACCAAAGAATTAGTCAGCTCTTTACAAACTCACAGCTGCTTGCTCTATTCTTTGAGTTGAAATAAAGTTGATAACATCATATGGTTATATTATCTTCACTATAAAAATCCCACAAACATGGCCTGGATGATTGAAGTAACCATCGAAATTTTTCTACTCTTAATAAAATTCAATCTTGTTCTTAGGTCTTTTGATCATACTGGTAATATCAAGGATATCATCCTTCCTTTTCTTTGTATCATTTGGTGGATCTTATATCATAAAGTTTTTTGGATTATCATTGTTGAAGCTTAGTTGACCAAATTTTGGGAAACAGTGCTCATATCCTACACCATCTAATCTTATACATCTGATTTAAACTCTCAATGGAGAATCTGAGAGATTTTTATATTTGAAGATTTCTTGGGCATGCCTTTCGCTAAACACAAATTCTCTTGCAAACTTATTATCTTTGGCTCTGATTTATTAAGTAGTAAACTTAGAGATCTTAAAGGGTCGGAGTAAGGTAAAAATAGGGATTGCGAAAGGATCTATTTACATAAATTGACACATGTGACAAACGTACAGTTATTGCCCTCCTTACTGAGCTGTTCTCATGTTTTTATTGTCATCTAAACAATTAAGATGTTAATCTTTTCCGCAGTTACTACAAGTCTTTAAGATTTACTGTTATTATTAATTAGATCCAGAGTAGTACAAGCTGTTTGGATTATCGCAAATGCATTGAACTTAAGATTTATTTTGCTAATTAGACTCGTCTAAAATGCATGGATAATTACTCTATGTCATAATTTCTTGATATTATAGAGAATACATTGATTTGTTTGCTGAAGAGCCTTCTTGACCACTCATTATATCATTACCCTAAGAATTTATCACTCCTGCATACACTCTGTTTTATTAATTGTTGAAAGTATTATGTTAACCGATATTATTATGAGAGTTTGATTTCTCTGGAGTGTCAGAATCAATTTCAATGACGTCTACTGAATTTCTGTTTTAGTTTTACTGTTATGTTCTACTATTTTATTGAAAAGATTAATTCATTCCATTTTACATAACTAATCCATTTGATTACGGTTGCTATGTAAAAGGAATATGACTCTGCCCTGGAATGATACTGGGATTGTAATTTTAAGTGAAACTATTTTGAACCATGTTACTTCCTTGAAATTAAGAATCAGTAGGATTCAAGTATCTTCGATTATTTTATTAGTTCTATGGCTGAGGAGGTATTACAGATTGTCCCTAAACTTAAGAAGAACCTCTCTAAATTATTTAATTAATTCCTGATTATTGAGCAATTTGCTGGTAGTTTCCATTGATATCTACTTCGTACAACTGTCGATACACTTCACTAAAAATATTAAGTTTAAACAAAGAGTTAATGCTTACGGCTTAAAATTCTATCTGACTAAGTTTCTTCCTTGCTCAGTAGCCAGTTTCTTAGCTAATCTAAGCAAAAGATTCTCCTTGTTACCCACTGTTTTTTCTCCCAGCTTTTTAAGTGCATTTTTAAGATTCTGAATGTTATTATTTTTGAGTTTGAGCAGAAACTTAATTACATCTTGGTTCAGAGTTGGGTCATCGATTGCACTGCTACTTCCAGATTCTTGCGGATTACTCAAACTACTTCCACTAAACTATTACATAGGCGTCATTCCCATACCATTAGCAATTCGTCCCACTTATGGAGTTGGTTTTATGCTTGAAATCGGATTAGTTTGAGCAAATATTCCATTTGGATTGTTGTGAAACCCCTGATTATTCCCGTTTAAATTATTCATTCTTTATGTGTGTATGTTATTAACGCTATTCGCTGAATTCATGCTGTTATGATTCAATCTTGCACTCCCATTTCCGAAACTATTGTTACTCATTGAATTTGGATCATTCATTCTAATTTATTGATTTTGCGGTTATTGTTGAAATTGACTAAAATTATTGTTATTTTGTTAAAATGGCATCATTGAAGTTCTCCCTCTGTTAGTATAGTCTAATATCTCTATGATTTGTTACTGATTTAGTAGCGATATTTTGTTGATTAATTAATTAGCTTTTATTCTGTGAATTTGATTTATGACTTTTGAATTTGACTTGGTATCTTTGTAGATAAAATAAACACAACTTTAGTAAGTTAAATTAATAGCTTTTAATTGGTTAATTAATTTTCTATATACATAAACCACATCAACTGCTATTAAGTATGGGAGGTTAGATATTCAAAATGTAAAATTGTACAAAAAATAGAGTTTAAATATTCAAAAAAGCGTCACTATTTTCAATCAATAGTGTGCAGTTCTAATATTTTACCATCAAATTTCACATAAATTGTTGTTTAAACGATTGATTCTAATTATTTAACTTAGCCAATTTTTTAAAAGATTTATATGTGTATATAAAAGTTTAGAGTCTAATTTTATAAAACTTACGCTTTAATTTAATTTTTAATCTAAACCTAAATATATATACATTTGTAAATATTTCTCTTTTATTAAATTTATTGAATATTACATACCTTATCATAGTTTTATAGTTTTAAAAATAGGAGTAGAGTAATTTTACAAATATAAAACTATCAGTATATTTTTTCATATTCTTACTTTTATTTATGTTATTTATATTTAATCAATTATAATTCTTGTAAATTTAAATGTCATCTTCTACGTTATAAAAGTCTCCTCCTCGGTCTTAATCAAATTCCAATTAAGATTTGACTCTTGTGAAACAGCAAAACAGCACTTCTCTGCTCACAAACACCAATAAAAACCTAATTAATTGAAATACATCGAATAATCTGACATAGGGTATTATCGGCGGTACTGGGACTGGCAGTCATGGGGCACTGAACTAATTTAGCTTGAATATACCGAAGAATAGTTCTTCAAATTTGAATGAAATGAGTGGCAGTAATCTGGGTGGGGATAAGCTTCAGTAAGCTATAAAAAAAATTTATTAATAATGAGGGATAATTAAGATAAAAATTATTCATAAGTATTACATCTAAGCTATTGGATTGGGATTAGTGTCACATAAATTACATAATCACTTATCCGATGAGGTAGGCTTAGAAGACATGTTTGAAACAAACCCTCAAATAACTAAAATTTAATATTTTATTATTTATATAATAAAAACCCTAATTGGTTTGCATTTGAGACCAGAGTAAGAAAGATGGTCCTTCAAATGGTTGAGCCACAAGTATTTATTTTTATTTATTAATAAATAAATTACAATTAAATTTAATATTTAGATTAAATATTTCTTAAGTAAAACGGTCAATATTAGAAAGAGAAACGATTTAAGAAGTTAAGAAGCAACACGACTCGATAAAAACTATAAAAAATATTTTGAACATATTGTATATAGTATAATAATGATATGTTTAAATCCATATAAATTAATCAAACTCATCTGTATAAAGTATTGCATAATTATTACTGATAAAAAAGAAGATTGATGAATGTGAGTTTATTATTCATAAAGCCCAGAAAAAGACAGCATCATAGGAGGATGTGCACAAGAAAATCGAATTCAATGAGACTAGGCAGAAGATCTATGAAGCTAAGATGAAAGAAGCGATAGATAAGCTACAACATTTTATATATTTAAAATATAATATATAATTAAAAATTTTACATTAAAAAAATTTTGATTTATTGCTTTATTACAATAAGAAAATGAATTGTACGATAATAAATGAGGTTGAGAATTTTTAATATTTATAAAATAAATGAACATAACCAAGATGTACTAACTGAAAAAGTAGATATTGTGGAATAAGAACGTTCCTCTTTCATTATGCGAGTGGAAAATCTGACTTTTGAACTTAAGAAATTAAACTATTAATTATAAATTAATCTTATTTTTCAATATAAAATAACCAAGTTATTTTTGTAAAAATAACAATGATTTTAATAGATTAATAAAAATTAATCGCTTTAATTTAATAAAATTCAGAGAAGATTTAATAGGGACAAAAGAACACTTAAGTGACTACATAGATAAAACTCACATGGAGTTGAAAAAAGCCATTTCATAATTCAACAATTAAATAGAGAGTGTCATTACTGATATATAATTAGAAAAGAAAAAATTGTCTATAAACTTTTGAATTTATTTTTATATAAATAAATATGATAAGAGTATTTTATAATTCTTAGAGAAAATAAATATAGAGGAAGTAAGTTTACAATCAAATGATTTTAAGATTTTTGGCAGTACAATTGAGAAAAATAACAGAAGGTTACAGGAAATTGAGGAATTATTATAGAAAGCACTAACTGATAAATTAGATACAGCAGATTTCAATTTAAGAATTTCTTAACTTGAAAAAGATATCAAGATGACTCTTTTTTGTTTTTATTATAGTGTCGATAGATTTTCGTAAATTTCCTTAGAAATTACTATAAATTAGACTCAAGAGCAATCATTTAAAGTGGAATTAAATATCAGAGAAACCAATAATTACATTGATAAATACATTCCAATGCACACTTAGTTAATGATTGACGATACACTCACAAGTATGTGTGTTAAGAAAACTACCCTTCTCAGGAATTTGTTTCCTCATAAATTAAATTTTATGTTTAGACAATTTCTCAAGATGAAACTCTTGAATAGAGGAATCCTATATACTTTAAATCAAAAATATTTCAATTTGTTTGAGTATGAGAAGTTGAAATTCAAGATGTTAGACGATAGAATAAAAGGCATAACATCTACTTAAGTAATAACATCTCCAATTAATCAGGTGAATCAAGGAATTTAACCAAATGTCTCCAGTTCCTTAAACTCTAATTTACTCAATCTTACCAAATAAGCCTCGTCCAGTTAGTACTCACCAAATCTCTCTATGAAACAATAACCTCTTACTCAGATTAAAAATTAATATTTGCCTCCTTCTAATAACAACTAGAATTGTTAAAATTCAATTAAAATCTACTTATATTCCTTTCATTTCTTATGAGAATTCATTGTTATGTGTTTTATATTTAGAATGGTGCAGCTCAATAAAATGCTCAAGTTGACAGAAAGAAGAGGCCCCCCCCCAAATTTCATAAACTGGAACCTTAAAATTTTTTATTAAATCTGAAACTTTTTTCTTCGCACAAAAATCTTCTCTCATGTGAAGATAAAAAATCCAAAGAAAATAAAATCTTAAAATATTTTAAGATTTTATACAATTTCATTTCTACATACACTTAAATTGATAAAATTTCAGTCGTTAATTTATAACAATAATATATTTCATAAATTTAAACGTTATACAAATGGGAAATAGTAACAATACGATGACAATCATGCAAGATATTTTATAATTATTTCTATAATAGGATAATTCTAAATAATTTTAAATAATACTAAGAATCAAAAATGTGCGAATTAATAAAAGTGATGAAGCTATTGTTTAACTTATTTTTTAATAAATTTCTTAGTAAATTCATTAAATATTGTTTGCGTATCACAATAAAATAATTATATATTATTTTAGCAATGTTATATTATAAATATTATATATTTTATAAGATTTTATTTGAATACTAGATTAGATTGAGAATTTATAAATAACTATAGAGTTACTGATTAAGTGTCGCATACTCGAAAATTTATTTTAATTTATTCAAAGAATCCATCCAATGTAAAAAATGCTAAAGACACTGCGAAATAATATAGGACAAACGATATGCTAATTTAATTAATACTATTATTAAATTTAATTTTTTTTCAAATAATGATATTAAACAGATTATTTTAATATATTATTTTTTGCAAGCTAACAAGATAGCATATAAATGTCTTGAAGATGACTGAAAAGCTAGTTATACGATTAAAGCAGGATGCATACTTAAATTTTTGTATATTTATATAAATAAATAGTAGCATTTTTTTTAAATTTCTTTAAGATATAAACTATTTCTAAATACATAATAAAAGCTTTAGAAGTTGTTTAATAATGAATCATAAACTTAATTCTTATAATAACATTGTATTAGTAAATATTGTTTATGTTATAATTTTGAATGTAGCTTGATATTATACAAGTTATATTTTTAAAAAATATAAATTTTTGAATGGATTATAATTGTAAAACTTAGATTTTAATGATCATAAATAATGGATAATAACTTTGAAAAATTTAACTATAATGTATTTATAATAAATGCACACTCCACATCCCATCAAAATTAGATCTTCAAACTTTTACTAGAATACTCCTAATAATTTTAAATTTAATACTTAATTAATTTATATTTAAGTTATATAGATTTCCCAAACGGTTTAAATGCATCTGATTTAAAGAAGAGACTTGTTTAAAAGTATTATATAAGTTTATAATTATTAATTACTTTCAAGAAAATAAATTTTAAAAGTTTATATATTTCTTGTAAAAATATTCTTAATCGTAATTGCAAATATATTAGAAGGTAGTTATTATATAAATAAAATTTTCCTTATAATTAGAAATATTTTAATTTAAAAACAGATTTATTCTTAAACAAAAATTATAAATTTTGTTATAGTAATCAACCATAAATCCCATATCAATTCATATATTTTCTATTTATATATATTGTTGGGAGTTACAACACAATAATTAGGTAAAATACTATGACTTATGACTTAAATTACCATTTAGTTACAATACGGTTGCGAAATTAATGGCCGAGCTCCGTCTTTTAATTTAATAACATCAAAATTTTAATTTAATATCGACAATATTATAAATATATATTTTAAATACCTTTTAACAAGTAACTATGAATAAAACAGATAAGAATGCGTTGTCTTTCATACAGATGTTTAGATCGATGAGACGTTATGTAAGTGCATTTACTATTAAGAGTACTATAGGGGGGCATACTCCAACCGGGCCAATTAATACCTATAATAAATTAAGAATTAACAATTAATAAAAATAAATACATTCATTCTTTTATGCACGTAAGAAAGCACAAAAAAAACAAAACTAAATATATAATAAGTTTAATAAATTGTGCATTGAAAATTTATGAATATATTTATGAAAATTAAGTAATTTGTAAATTCAATTAAAATATACAATTAGTAGATTTATAATGTATTCTGACGAGCAATAAACAATATACTAGAGGCAGTAATGGGTGGTCGGGCTTATAAGCGTCAATGAGCCCAGGGAATTTTATAAAATTATATTTAAATAAGTTCAATTTGATACTTAATAAAAGTTTTAAAAAAATTGGATAAATTTATATAATTTCGCTTGTTTTTCGTCCATGATCGTAAAACATAGACGCTACAGGATATCATTAATTTTTCAATATTACTATTTATCGATATATCATAGCTGCATGCTGTAAACCGGGAATAACTGTCTTCCATGAAAAATAAAAAAACTTATTTAAAATGACGGATATCCTAGTTACAATGGTATAGACTGGGAAGGACTCTTAAATATATTAATCTAATTATTATTAAATTATATAATATCTCTCAGTAAAAGCAGTATGCACGAAACATTATAAAAAGTTAAAAAATATTAATTAATTATATAATTGAAACATGTGTCTGTATCCCGCAGAAGAAGGGGTATAAAAAATAAAAAATTGTATAGACAAGACCGATTATTCTCACTCAACATACATTGAGTCACTTTGGGCACGTCTCAAATATTTTTAATACTCATAATTTTAATATTAAATTTATAAAAATATCAATCGATGCATACATACAACACACGCCCAAGTGGATCTTTAGAGTAAATTAATAAGATAATATCAATTAATATAACAAAATGTAAAAGTATAAAGAGTAGTTTTTGTTTGAAGCATCATGGCGGTTACATTATGAAGAAAATAAGTCATAGACTGCTAACGATGCGTTTATAATTCGCACTTATTTTATAAATTAAAGTAATTATCATTATATTATCATTAAAGAGTAAAATTAATACAATAGTATATACAATTTTTTGATGGTTATATAATAAATATAGTATATTAAGTTTAACAATTAAAATTTTTAAACTTAATCTGCAGCTTTATTAATATTCACGTTTTATTATATATCTTTGAATCATTTTTTTTATATTCATGATCTACATACCAAATTCATGATAGAAATGTAAAAATATAAAAATTGTATAAAATCTTAAAATATTTTAAGATTTTATTTTCTTTGGATTTTTTATCTTCACTTGAGAGAAGATTTTTGTGCGAAGAAAAAAGTTTCAGATTTAATAAAAAATTTTAAGGTTCCAGTTTATGAAATTTGGGGGGGGCCTGAAAGAACTATGTTTTGCCAAATTTCTAAGTGAGGGAGCTTGAGCTACAACGTTCTAGAAATCAAAGTCGATCTAAAAAGGGAGATTTGAGGTTGAGCAGTGCGAGTAGATTTGGCTAAAACACTGGAGGTGGTTTGAATATCAAGAACTTGACTATATTTGAGAGTTTATATAAATTAAGGTTTTCAAACATGAAATGAGGAAGAAAATCAATTCAAGTCTATCAATAGAATGTTATTTATTTAAATAATTTATTGACTAGTGATTCAAGTTAAGGGATGATAAACACTATGCGTAGATCAGATTCTAATGGATCATATATAATACTCTAATTAATTTTATCATTTTTTTAAGCTCCTGATATTTAATTATCTATTATGAATCAAGAGTTTCAAAAATAAGGATAAAGTCAACATCCAAGAATAAACCCAGAAAAACTAAAATTCAAAATCAGCAACAACTCTTAGACTTACAAAATGAAAAACTGCTTCTTGGTGCCTCAAAATAAAACAAAAATATAGGGAGCAACATGCCAGTACGTGCGATCCATTAATTCGAACTGGACAGTCAGGAGGAAAGTGGAAATAATTAAAGCTAGGGCAATATGAATATACATAAGCAACGTAGTGGTATGAGTCTGGATAGTAATAGAAAAGTTATTAATTAATAATTGTAAAATGCAGGTGCCACTCAAAAAATAAAACAAAAAGCAGTCTTTAATTAAAAAAATAAGTTTCAATATCTAATTGTATTTTTAATTAAGCAGCCATTGTCATTATATATTTTTTATTCATATTTTTCTTAAAGAAATAATATAATTGAATTATTTTTGGGCAACATTTACCAATTATATACGCAAAAATTCCAATATATCTTTTCATTCAATTTTCATTAACAAACCACAATAAATTTAATTCCAAAGAAATTTTAAATAATTACTAATTTCTATCAGAAATTATAAAATAAAAGTATATTGATTTTATATAAAAAGAAAGAGTTTTATATTTTATTTCCAACTATTTCATATTCTCTAATAAAATATTGTAGCACTATTCATTAAATTTCTATTTAACTTATTAGATTTATACTGATAGCTAGATTAAATAGAACCAAAACAGTTCAGCTGGTGCTGTTGTAATTCAATAACAAGCGAATAATACAAACAATAGCAGTTAGCACTCACAAAAATCAGAATTGAACGGCATACAACAAATTCTTGAACTCTCAGAAGAATCCATGGCTGATTCAGTAAACAGATCAGTATAGAAGAGAGTTAAAAACATAAAATCTCTGAAAATTACTGAAGATGGTATGCACAGCTTGCCAAAGATAGACGAGGGAAGGAACAATAATATATTGGAGGAGGACGAGGAAACTCCATCGTAGAGTCAGCAAATTCATAGAGTTATAACATCTGATCGATAGAATTTCATGAAAGGGAATCCCAGTGGATAGAGCGATCTATAATACGAAGAGCTAAAGAACTAAGCAACATAAGATTTCATCAAGTAAAATCCTCTAATGGAGGGTTCGATGGATATATACATTAAAATTTAAGTCAATACTTAGGCAATTGCCATATATAAGAAATTATAATATGATATAATAGGAAAGACAATGTAAAATTACAATTAAAAGGTAAACTCTGAAGAAGCCATAGACATCTACAATTTAGAAGATCAGTAGCTTCAAGATGACTAGGATTTTATAGATGAAGAGGAAGATGACGATGATGAAGGGGATTATTCCGAATCAGACCGTGATAGTGACGATTCTTCAGAGCCTGCCTTTGAACTTACAGCTTCAATGATTGAAAGAATTTAGAGAACGGAAATTAGAGAAATTGACCTAGAGCAGCCAATAAGAGATAAATTCACCAAATATAATGAACAACTTGAAGATTTGAGGAACAGATTCCCACCAGAAGTTAGTTATCATGGCTTTACTACGTAAGTTGATGAGTTGTTCAGAGTAATGGAGAGTGTGAAAAGTGGAGTCAGAGTATTAGCAGAGTCTATTTAATAACAATTCAAGGACTTAGGTTTATAGATGCAGGAAGATAGAGACTATTATCAAACTGAAATGTCTGCTAATGAAAAGAAGCGCCGAAGAGAGCAATTTGAACTTATGACTAAAATTGATGAGAATAAGAACTATCTTAGGAATGTAGAGACTCAAGTAAAAGTCCTATAGAGCAAAGACGATTACTACCAGAATATTTGCCTATCTTTAATTGAAGTAGCTAAAGTAGACAGTGCACTGATGAGTGCAGATGAAATAGACAAAAAATCGATATCCTTAATGGGTGTGAAAGAAGAACAAACTCGTCCATTAAGCCCCACTACCTCATAGTAAACCATTCAAAACCAGCTTTCACAACAAGCCTCTATAAAAACCTAAAAACAAGCCAATTAGCAGCAGTAACCAGTCATATAAATTGAGAAGTCTTGTATGAGTTGCAGTTCTCAACCATATCGTATAATTTCAGCTTTTAAAATGGCTTGTTTAACTTACTTCCCATCTATGGTTCAATTTTAAAATAGTGAATTTTCAAGAGAAAAAATGATTTAGATCAAAACTAAGCTTTTGGATGAGTTGATGAGTACTTTAGAAAATAAAATTTAAAATTAAGAGTTTGTTGAAAGGTAGATATTAGAGTCAAGGAAAAATAAGCATAACATAATTATCAATGAGAGTTTAGGAGTCAAAGAAAATTTATAAATCAAAGAGGGTCAAATACATCTGGGTAAATTTGTAGGAAATATAACATTTTAAGCATAAAAAAGTAAAGGTTATATTGATGAAATAATAAGGTTTATATTAAACAATTCAAATACTGAAATGCTTAGCTTGAATTCAGGAACGATATCCTAGACAGAAATGAATTTAGAGAGAAAAATTATGACAATAAACGATTCAGAAAGAGAATCAAGAGAAATCAAACTGCAGCATAGAGGTTCATTGCCAGAAAATCTATCAAAATAAAACCTTTTGCGTGAGTAAATCTTTTTAAAATTGTTATTTTGTGAGAGTTCTCAGAATCAATTAAGAAGCTACAATAGACAATCAATAAAAATTCAGAACATCAGATAGAAAACTGATCTCCTCTGGAGTGACTAAAACTCAAACCAGAACAATTTGCCTTCGCTTTCAAATTCCTCTTTCCTAAACAACATCCAATCTCCGTTAAACAATTACCAAGCAATGAATTTCTCATCTAACGTTCTCAACAAAACTCACAACCATACTTCTAAAATAAAATTTGAAGATAACAATCAGAGTTAAAGTGTGCTTTTGAACCCAATAATTGATAAAAACTTAAATAAGACCATTCGTTAGAGAAATCAAAGTACAGCAATTCACTCTTCACATGTCATACCCTCTGATGTCATGTAGCAGTCTCAAACACCTTAAAGCCAAAATTAATCTATGAGTTTCAGCATAAAGAAGAAACGCAGTGGTAAAATGATGCTTCTAAGTGATTAAAATGATCAAAATGATCATTAATAAAAACTAAGGAAACATGCTGGATATATCGCAAGTGCCCCAATCAGCCCAAGTTAATTAAATAGCACTGGAAGTAGCTTCCTGGGCAATAAAAGAAAGATGATATAGCAATAGGTGCGATAAGCCAATAATAGCAGCAATTTCGCTATATCCACTAACGCCAGTGTTAATCTTAATAATTCAAAGATTTTGAATTCTAGACTTCAATGATATTATTATTTTGATTTAAATTAGAGATCTTGAATAAATTGATGCACTTTTACTTTTTTAATAATCTACATATTTTAGCATTTTAATATGAAGTATAATTATTTCATAAATATTAAATAATTATAAGTAATTATAGTAATTTATTATTAAAACTATTGTAATGGCATCTAAAAACTAAGATTTAAAGAAAGGCATTGATTAATCTGACGATGACTCAGGGGACGAGCCAGAAAACTATCAATATAAAATTGTGGTTTTGGGCAACGGAACCGTTGGAAAAACCTCAATTATCATGCGTTTTTGTGAGGATCATTTCGCTCGCTCATATATTAGATTTCTAAATAACTTCTCTAAATTTTGTTTTAAAATTAATAATAGGGCTTTTAAATTGGATAAAATCTACTCATACAAGCAAACCATAGGAGTGGATTTCTTTGTAAAGAGACTTGAAATGCCAGGTAACGTACACGTTGCTCTGCAAGTGTGGGATATTGGAGGACAAAGTATATTTGGCAAAATGATCTAAACTTATATTTATGAAGCCAACGCTGTAAGTAAAACTTCTAAATTTTTACAGTTTTAAATATGAAAATATGATTATACAAATTTTATTCTTTATTTTGAGATTTATCTTTATGTTATTCTTATTTCTGAATTTGATATTGGTTAAAATGGATTATAAATCTAAAATTAAAGGAAGATAATTTGAAAGTTTTATTTATTATTGATGATGAAATTTACGATAATAATAAAAGATTAATGAAAATTAATTTATAAAGGCTTCTTAAATGAGACTAAAGTATAAATTTTATAAACGCTGAAAAAAATTTAATTTAATTTTTAATTTTCGTTAAACATTTTTAATGCGTCGAAAATTTAAAAAGTATCATATATTTATTTAAATCTTTAAATCAAATCTCATAAATTTCTTAAATTAACATTTTCCAAAATCAATAATTATTTAAGCACTAAACAACTGCTTTCTTTACTAAAATACCATTAAATTAAGTTTCTAATTAATTATATTTATTTTAGGTAATCTTAGTATATGACATAACAAATCAACAATCATTCTAAGACCTAGACGACTGGCTGAATTTAGTGCGTTAGTCCTTCGTCGGCAAAGAAATGCCTCTACTTGTCTTAATGGGAAATAAAATTGATTTAAATCACATGCAAGCAGTTAATCATTTGATATTTAATTACTTCACTTGTGAATTTAATATCCTCTTCCTTTTAATGAATGTAAAATTAGTTTAAGCAGTGAAGAGCGATTAACATGATTAATTTGCGAAATAAAACGGACTTTATTCTTTCTACGTGTCTGCTAAATCAGGTGATTAGGTTAGCTCATGTTTTTACAGATTAGCTGCTGACCTTGCAGGAATTGAAGTACTTTTTAATATATTTCAATTTTTAAGTTTAAAATTTCACTCTTAATTATCAATTTTTATAATAATTTATATAAAAGTATCTAAGCCAATGATAGAAATAACTTAAAAATAAGTGAAGGCAGAGATAGTAGTTCAGCACACTTAAAACGAAGATACTGAACCCAGAGCAGAAGAAAAACTTGAACAAGCAAAAAAGAAGGATTCTAAATGTCTCATATTTTGAGCATTTACCTTTACAATTTATTGTCATGAAGGACAAGTAAATGAACTATAAACAAATAATTCTGTTGAATTACTCTTTTAAATCCTAAGAAGCATTTGAAAAATTGTATAAAAAACCATCATTCGATATTTATTCTCTAATTCATAAATATTTTATAGAATTCACCTTATATAACTAATCTAACACCATTTTTTATGAAAGGAAAAATAAAAATAATAAATAACTATGAATAGATGATTTTTTGCAAATAAAAACAATATATATCCACTTGAAATTTCTCTTAAGAATAAAGATAAAATTGTTAACTTAAACATGTGATAATTTCATTTAAAATATAGTTTTTTCACTTTGGAGATAGAATAGATTTTCTGCCACTCTTTTATCCCTTGCCTCCCTTGCTGTTGTAGTTTGAATCGTTCAAGCCTGGAGTGCTCTCAATCAATTATTTGTAATTTTTGCGATCGTCATCAGTAACCTAGGTGTTCAAGCCGTAGTGATTGAATGCCAAGAATACATAAAATTTAATTCCAATTCCAAGCTTTTATCAATATTTAAAAAAAAATGCTTTTTTAATACATCTTATACGTCTTCACCAAAGTCAACGTAAATTCTTTCTTTAATCTGCTCAATCATTAAATAACAAACTTATTAAAATATTAGCATTTTTGCATTCACATAGATATTCCATGCATATTTATAATTTGTTAAGAATATACTCCTGCTTACCGAATTCATCGCCTTCATATTCAATCTCTGCTCTAATGGTTTCTCTCTTGTAAAACTCCAATATTTCCTCGGCTTTTACAATGGTCACTCTCTCCTCGATATCTGACTCCTCATCGTAGTGAGTGTTGCGGGCAGCTTCTATGTACTTATCTTGGTCCGGATTCATAATGTGAAAAGCCATCTTTTTCAAGTTGTCGTCCACATCGTCCTCAATAGTTTCGATCTTAAAAAACAGATAATATATAATAAAATTACATGGATCTTATTCTTGGATTGTTGATATTTTAGAGAGTTTTCTTCTCTGAGAAAGAAAGTCATTTCTTTGTGTAATTTTTGCTTCTCTAAATGAGTGATTTTTCTCTTATATCTCTCGATTAATTTGAAGAGTTCAACATGGGCCTTGAATTAGACGATGGGGTTAAGAGATTAGGATTTTGTTTCAAAGGGACCTCTTAAAGCAAACAAATCATTGCAGTAGTCCTGTCTGAGTTTACAAATTAAAAGTAAAAGATTTAAATGTAGGGACTTGTCATAATTTACTAGTTAATTTAATTAAATTAAAATGTGAGTTTCTTGATCTCAGAGTCTTCTCTGCTGCCGAAAGTAGCTTCTCCAAGGTCATATGCCTCATTGAAAACACGTCTGCAGACCTTCTCAGCCATGGTCACAATTGAACCAGCAGGGCCGAAACTAGCAAAGATTCTAAATACTGTTTTACTTGAGTTGGGTCCGGACATTATTATTATTTTTTATGTTTAATTATTATAAATAATATTACATTTAATTGTTTCAAAGCTGCTGTTTTAACAAACTTAATTATGTTTCAAACATTAGAGATTAATATTTAGGACATGTGTTCTATTTACAGAGAGATTTGTAAAAGTTTATGAAAAATTTAATTAAATTACTATAATTATTGCAACAAACGTTAATATTAAATTTCTTAATAACATTTATGAAATAAATAAATTCCTTAATCTTTTCATTTTTTTATTTAACTCTTTAACTCAAAATTGTTAAAACCAATTCCTGCTCTATCTTTTTTCATCGACAATTTACTTCTGCGCTCTCAATATTTCAATTCTTTGATTTACTCTTTCCACGAAACGCATGCATTAATTCACCCGACTGGAGCTTATTTTTTGGGTTGTCCCTGCTTTAGAGTGGAGCAAAATATGGCAGAAAATCTTATCAGTTTGAGAAGGACTTAACATAGCTGATTGGTTCATAATATAAAAAGAAATTGTAAAGTTTAAGTACAATTTAACAAGAATTATAAAAAGCTAATTGTTTTATAAATTATTGAATATAGTTGGAAAAATAAGAATTTATAATAAACTAGTTGATTTTCTCAAATAACTTGATTATTGTAAAATTTTTGAGTATTCTATTTAAATTAAGATAATTATGAGCTTTATAATTAAAACTTATCAATTATTTTTAGTTTTAATAGATTTTTTCAATAAATTAATATTATTATATCCCGAAACTTATAAAAGAAATTCATGCTTTTCTATAATTTTGTTTGTAGCTATTTGAAATACAAGAAATATTATTTATATAATTGATGGTTAACTGGAAGTTTATGAATAATTTCAATTTCATCTTGGATATAAGTCTGCTACTACTATACAATTTGAACTTCAGGGTTAAGTACTCCCTCATTGTGTGGCCACCCTCCAAACGATTGCCTATTTTCTAGACCTGACATTAGGCCTGAATTATTAGCTCCCACTACACTGTTTTATTGTATAACCCTCTATTAGACGATTAAATGCTTAACAATTGGCTCAATGACAATTGGAGGATATGTATCTATTATAATCTTTCTGCTATTTAAAAGTGCAGTTTTGCAATTTAGATTCTAGAGTTATTTTCTTCATTAAATAGACTAAACGCTTTAAGAGAAATTTTGACAAAAAACCTAATAAATAAAATATTAAAAATTTAGGTTTGTATTTCCAAAACTTCCACAACTTGCATTTGTTTACTTATTTAATTTGAATCTCTAGATTTAAATCAAGGCTAAGTCTCTAATCTCAATTTCAGCTTTAATCTTATACAAACTTTGAATGAAAATAATTCTTTCGTCAGTGCATATTAGCACTCTTTCTTTGAATCGTTATTTTTTGTCGTCTAGTTTCTCGGATATGTCTGCAAAAATGTGTATGATATATATAATTAGTTAATCCATGTCCCATTTTTATGTTTTAAATCTAATACATAATAGATAAATTTGCTAAAGTATGTTCTCATTTCTATATGTACCGTTTTCTGCAGAGATAAGGGCTGCAAAGGCATGACTTCTTAAACATTCATACTCCCCCATAATTTGCATTTCGTTGAAATATCTTGGATATCTATGTCTCCTTAATTTGGAATCTTCATTGCCTTAAGCATGATTTCTTGCACCAGCCGATGTGGAATGAACGAATCTTTCGTTTAAATTTAAATTTTAGACCCAATAAATCTTAGAATAATAAATTAATATAAATCTCAATATGCCATTAACAGGCGCAGTTATAAAACCTACAATGCCTTGCATAGTTCCCTTTGCAATTTATGGGAATCCTTTTCCTTCCTCTCTAACTCTTTAGAGTGGAGTTGTAAAAACTCCCGTGACACCATGACCGAATTCAAGTGCTAATCCCTTAGACCCTTGTACAATTCCACCATGGAAAGTATGTGGGTCATCCAAATTTGATTCCGAAATCTATCTACCCGATAAGTTACTGATGGACATGTACCAAGTGCCTGTCATTCTTGCTATAGAATTAGAAATACCTGCTGTTGTTATTTATGCAAAACTTTTTATACCATCTTTGAGGCCAACAACCGTATCGAAGGCATTTCCCCTACTATTTACAGCCCCTTTAAAAGGCTAACTATATAATTGCTCTACTCCTCTTCCTAAATTATTGATTAGATTTACTGGATTTCCAATAACATCTGTAGCTCCAAAAACTTGATAAAGCTATTCAATGCCCTATTTTATATAATGCTTCATCAATCTACCTTGAATTTCATCAAGGTTAGTATATGCATCAAAGATTTCTATCTCAGTGAAATATAATTAAGCATCAGACACATTTGCAAAATTCATGAAGAAATTAAGTAAACCATTTGCTATACCTTCATTGCCAGCATTTTGAATTTTATACACTCTGAATGTTAAATATATTTTTAGCGCTTTTATTGAGATTTCTTTAACCATCGTTTTTGAAGAGACCAATCCAGAACCTTTAGAGTATTTTATTGGCTCTGGAGAGATGAAGGGGCATACTTTTTCCATTTTTTTGAATTTCTTATTAAACTTATAGTAATTTAACCTATCAATTGACATTAAAGTATTTAAGGTTTAGTTGTCTTGAGTGATTTGTAATTCGTAGTATATCTCCTCTATAGAGCAATAAATTAACCTTGCCCTTCATTCTGCATTATTATTTCATTCTAGTCAATCTCGATAACACTTTCAAAATCACTAATGCATTCAGCATTTTATCCATCTTACTTGAGCTATATCTAGGCATCCTAATTAGTGACCAGTTCAAAAAGCTTGTTATAATTTTGCATAGTCTCTGAACTTGTGAATGCAGCGATATCTTCGTCAGGTACAAGCTGAGTAAGAGATTGAATGAACTGGACCATCTGGTTCAAGAAATACTAGTGGAAATTTATCGAGATTTCAGTAAGCGCTATTCGGAAATGATTGATTTTTTGAGTTGTTAGCTTCTTATCAGTGATTGATTCGATGTCAAATTAAAACTACAGGAAGCTCACAATATTTCTCAAAAATAAATATTTTAATTTATATATATTAATTAGAAATTAAATCATTTATAAATAAAGAAATCTATAGATGAAAAATCATACTAAATATAGCCCGAAGGATAACGAAAAGATAATAATTGTACTTAATTATTGGCAGAAATCCTGTTTTATCGAGATTGGTTTACTTAGATCAAATGCGTCAAATTTAAATAATTTTCCCTTCCTATTTAGTATAAAGCAATCATTTTTTTAAAATAAAATAATGGTGATTAATGTATATTTTTTTATTCAAAATTTACTTTTAAAAAGTTAACTCCAAAAATTCAATTAAAGTAATAATAACTCTATTATTATATTACTTTTAATTAAATTGTTAAATTTATTCTGTAATTAATTACTTTTTATTAATGTCACTGTTTTGAGAGTCATTATTATCATGGTGGCCCCTATGAGATTTTTAAGATGTATACATGCTGTCCCTAGCAACGGATTCCCTGTTTGTGATTGATTTAGGCTGCATGCTTTGATACACTGTATTTCTAGCATCAGACTTCCGACCAAGCATCTCATCATACTCCTCTGATAAAAATATTAAATGACCAGGATTAATCAACTTACTTTCGATAAAATTGAAAGCTTTTTTAGGACCTAAAATGACAGGGAACGATCTTGGAGTCATATTATCAATCTAGAAGTTGCTTAGTTTAAATAGGACCTATCTTTGATTGTGTTCTATTCCTTGCTTGTTCTTTGTGTAGTTCTAAGCAAATTTCAATAAAAAGCACTGATTAACTTACTTAATACTGAAGCATTTTCAGCTAATATATACTAATATAGCATAATTCCCTGGGTTAATGATCAACAAATGAGATCCCAATACCCTCCAAGTCTACTCTTAACTCAGTTAAGGAACTTTCTATAAGTTCATCTTAAAACTCTTCCTCCTTCTTCTGTATATTGAAATTGATCTCATCACATTGAAGCTTTCCCTTTGATTCTTAAACTTTGTTGTCGTGAGTTCGACTATCGTGCTTTTCTGAGTCACTGCTGCTATTATGATTGAAGTTATGATTACAACCTCTTATATTGGTATTTTTTCTTTCTTTGAAAATCAAGTCCACATCATCGTCTTCGTGCATTTTGAATTCGTCAAGCTAATCGAAACTTTACTTGTGCTCTTCTTAATATCGAGCGAGCTCAGTCTCCTCCCTTGCTCTAAGTTTATAATAATCCGAGTCATGCATAAAATGTATGAATCGAAGGTTGTTTGTCGCTCTGGTTTCGATGTGCCACTATAGTATATACTTAAGAAAGTGTATGTACTTACAGTGTCGTCATTAAAGGTAATGTGCTTGTAATTTGAATCGATTTCATAATGGAAAGTAAATAGAGGTCTTTCTATTACCATAAATCCCTAGGAGTCCTAATTGAGTTGTATCATGCTAATACAAAGCTAAAATATTATGTCAGAATCATAAATATAAATCTTACAAAATCCTCATCTTTCTCAATTGGATTAAGAATTATAACATCCTTTTAATCTGGAAGTAGCTCATATACTTCATTTTAACATGGTTTTCTTTCAGGTTAGTGTTAAATTCGCAGTTTGAATGGTGTATTGTTATAAAATACATAATCAGGATACACTATAAACATGATTTTACAATACATTGAAAAAAAATCTTACTTGGATAGCTAAAGTTGAGATATATAGTTGCATCATTTTCAGGACTAGGTGAAATGCTAACTCTTAAGAAAAATTTATCATTATTCTCTTGCCACCCGTTCTCACCGACTCTCCTCATTGAATTTATTCCATTTGGCACTGAAATTTGGAAATCGTCTAAATCCTTTACTTAGAATTTATAACTCCAAATGTCACGGTTTATTAGAAAAATATACTAAGAAAATAAAGCTTTAGTTTTCTCTCTGTAAAGCATAGTCCTTATTGAGATCAATATATCTACGGTTAATATAAAAATAGGAATGATTTTTGAAATATATGTTCGAATTAAAGTTATTAATTTCAATTTTTTTAATATAAAAAAATTAAGTCATTTAAAATGTGATCATATTAAAATTAAAATTTTGAAAAATAGTAAATATATTGAAAAATTAATATTGAAAAAAATACCAAGTTCAGCATTACATTATAATTTTATAAGAAAAAATATTAAGAATAATTAAAATTCTTTCATTTACGAAAAAATAATTCAATTTTATGGGTTTTAAAATAGACATCAAATATTACTTAATTTAAATTAAAATTTTTTAATATATTTCAGGATTATTATCTTAAAACATATCATCAAAATAATCATTTTCCCCATTCATGAATGCTTGCTTAGGAGTCGATAATTATTGACTGACTTCATTAAGATTTGGTTTTTATGAGCTCATAGGTAATTATTGCTACTCGTTAGAGTATTTTCTATTTTCTGACATATTGGCAAACTTTTCAGTTAAGTTTTGCTTGTACTCTTCACGAATTTCTTTAAATATATTTTCTGACTTTTATACTTTAATAGAAAATTGGCTTAAATTCTAATTAAATTTTAAAAGAATCATATTATCATCCCCTTGCTAGTATCTTTTAGTCTCTCTTTCAATGTCTATAAGTCTTACTCTAATCATATTGCTTTAATGAGGGGAAAGATTCAAAGTCGCTTCTTCATCGGGGGTAATAGCAATTTGGTGGTTAGAGCCCTCCTCCATAATCACGATTGCTAAGCCTATCTAGTTCACTATTCGATATCTAGGCTAGAATTTAATGACCTTTGTCCTGGAATATGGGTGTGGACATTAAGTAATGTAAGTTCCTATCTCTATTGTTTCTCTCGAATCTTATTCCTCTTGAGAGAATGCAGATTCAAAACCCCAAAACCCTTTCAGTAGTTTGATTGAGTTTTTGATTGATAAAAGTAGACTATTAGTGCATACTTTATTAGGGTTTTTATAGGGTTTATGTAGGGGTTTAATGTTTAAATGTAATGTATAGTAGTGTGTATTAGAGGGGTTTTATTTTTACTATTCACTCAAACTATACCTTGGCATCATGTGCTAATTTTCTAAATTTGATATCTCCTATCCAGTTGATCATTTAGTCTATTGTTTGCTCTGCTCTGTGGTTTGGTCTTAAGATAATCTGCTCAGCCATATCTTTCATTTTACCTTTTATCTTATTCTAGTCTAGATATTGCTGTATTCTCTGCTTTGAATCTTTCTCTCTCTTACAGCTATAGTAATCATTTCTTTGCATATCGCATTCAGCAATAATTGCTGCTAGAGCCCATACATCCCACTTAATATCACCATCTCTCCAGTCCTCCCTTTCTGGAAAGTATCCAGGAGTACCATAAACGTTGCCAAGTCCTGAAGCTTCAACTCTTTATGATCTATTGAAATCAATTATTACTACTCTGAGAGGTGAAAAGTCAAGCATAATATTCTCAGGCTTCAAGTCTCTATGAACATACCCTAAAGTGTGCAGCTCTTCTATGCCTTTGCAAACATTTGTAAGAATAAGAGGTAGCTACTTTGGAACTCTTTAATCTTAAATGTAGTATCTTAAAGTCATTTATTATAGAGGGAGGCGAAAAGCAACATGATCTTGAGCAAGGATTATTGCATCGAGCTTAATTATAAATCTGCACTGTCTATCCCTTGCTTTAGTAAGAGCTTAGTACTCATTGACAAATTCCATTT
>ARYC01002670.1:0-15886 GCA_000711775.1 Oxytricha trifallax
GGGATGGGGTACCCCCTGGGGGGGATCTCGGTAGTAACACCTATCGTTAAAGCCCATTATAAATGCTGGCCGTTCCAACATTAAATTTCAAGTTAATTTTTTAGCCAATATTCACCACTGTCAATCTCAATGCAATTAAGCTTTCATAAATTATAGGATAATAGGTAGAGATGAGGAGGAAATTTTAATTTTATTTTTAAAATTCAATTTCAAGTTTCTCAATTTTAGAGCATTAATAATCTAGAGCAGGTTTGGGAGAATTCTTAAAGATCAATTTTTAAATCTCACAAAAAGAATTTATAAAATTATTCAAAATTTTTAGACTAATTGAATAAACATAGTGCAAAACACAGAAATTATAAAGCTGCTTTAATAGATTCATTGATAGATTTCTTGCAAAATAAAATTGAATCTTTAAAATATTTTAATTAGTAAACAAGCATTAAAATTACTAATTGTAAGATATATTTAATTGAAACCATTATAATTAATTTTTATATTTGCATTTTTAATTCAATTAAGCTCCAAATTTTGTCCTATTATATAATTTTTAATGATAATTAAATATATGATCTCCCCTGAAACTGTTATATATCCATAAATAAATTTAGCTTAAAATATTTTCATTACCCAAATTATAAATAATGCTATATCTTAATATTATTTAAGTTTAAATAATCCAAAAAGGAATTTAGTTAAAGTAGGATGAAGAGTAAATAGAATAACTACCGCAGATGCAGTTACCTAATCCTTAAAATTCTGGCGATTTTTCTTTTTAATTTTGTTAATGATTAAGAATATAATTGCAAAAAATGCTATTACAATCATGGGTATCACTGATATAAATATTGATTTGATATAGTAATTGCTTTAATCTTTTTCTTAATTAAATAGTTGAATAGTATTAATTTTTACGGAATAAATTTTTTTAATTAAAGCCTAGATTATAAAGAAAGCAATCAAAATTTAGAAAACCTTCAAATGACTCTCCAAAAATTGTGAACATATTCAAATAGTCTTCAAAAGCTTTGGGGTAAGATAAATCAAAAGCGGCTGCAGTAGTCATAATTTAAACATAATTTGTCATGATTCTCAGCATTACACTTGTTTCACTTTCCTCAAAATATAATCTAATTATAAAATAATCAGAATAAATTCCTAAGTTGATCTCAAATTAATGAAGATTATATATTACACAATTATATTAATTTAAATATAGAGAAACAAATTATATATCATTCAAAAGAAAAAATATTGCTTTAAATTTGACAATATAATTTTTTTACTTAGTAGATTTATATATTTTTAATTTATTGATTAGAATCGATAAGATCAAGACCAGGACAAGCAGAAGAGCAATCATTGTGAACAAGGAAAATATCATAAATATTAGTCAATTTAAAAAGAAATTTAATATTGAATCATTTCTGGGCATTGGCCGCATTCCTTTGAAGTAAGTTTAGTATATTGAATTCCATTATATTTTACGCATTTCTCGCATAAATTTCCTCCATAGCCTGCCTTACACAATAAGTTTGAGCTAAAATAAAATAAAAATATCTCAGCTCTAAGTGTCATCATGGATTATATGGATAAATTTATATCTAAAAATTAATATAAATAATATTATCCCTCCAATACATGAATCATAGTTAATACATGGATGAATTTGAGTAGAATAGTAAGATGATCTCCAATATCCTGATTTTAAGCTCACTTATTATCCTCCAAAGCATTCAGCATTAGAAACCCCAAAACTTTTTTGAGGTATGATTTATAAAGAAGTCAATTTCAGTATACCTATTAGATTTGGAATAGGGTTTATATAACGATTTATTGACTAAGTATTAGTTTATGCCAGAAATATGCTACTTCTTTTATATTGATGTAGCAGTTTTTTGTTCTTTATATTCGAATTTGCTGTTTTATTGCGTCAATTTTTTTCACTCTATAAATCTCTATTCTTTACAAAAACCCAAATACTTATGTGCATAAGAATTTAATAAGTGCGTAAACGAATTTAATTAAATGTGTTAATTCGAAAAATTAAATTATGGATTTTTAACTAAATTTGAAAGTGCCTCTCTAAGGTTCTTAGATAGCTAGTCCGCTAAAAGCAGCGAATATTGAATCTTGAATTCTCTTAGCACTTATCCGCACCAATTGATTAAGAATGATAAGTCAACTCGAATAAAGCTAAAAATCTAGTACCTTTCCCTATTCACTTCCACTCTTTTTCAATATTTTCCTTCCTCTACCCCGTCAACCCCCTAAAATCCAGTCTTTAGGCTTAAGCCAGAGCCCTTTTTTCGACTCTCAAACCTTCTACCCGAAATTTCCATTTTCTATCCATTAATTTTTAGTGATTCCCGCCTTCACATTTCTTATCGCCATTATTCAGTTATAGACAGGGAAGGCTTTTGAATTTTACCGAATTCAGTGATTTGGAAATTTTTTAAAAAGCAAATTTTGGATGGGCTCGAGCTCGAAGGTTGCTAAAAATCATCATGGCTCTTCAAACACCCTTCACCTTGCTGCTAGTTATGTTAGTAATGAATTATATTTACTTGAAGTGCAATTTTTTCAAGCTAGCTATAAATCCGGAGGATAGAGACGAAAGTGTGAAATATCTATCAGTAAATTTGCAAAAATCCAATCCAAATTTTAATAATCCAGATATTTAGTATTAAAATCCAGTCGAATTAACCATTAAAATCTACCTTAATCTAGATAAATCCAGGCCCTGAATTATAGATGCCTTCTAAGACTGACCCTCCTCAACTTCTCAATAAAGAAGCAGGTAAGCTCAAATGATTGATATTACCTTTTATTTAGGACCTATCAATGATTAGCAGGTGCCAGAACTGGTACCCGAAAAAGAAAACTTACCTAGACTAGATTTTCCAAAATCTACTAGTCAATGTAAATCTTAAAGATGCGGTTAAACCTAAAGGTATAAAATCTGAATATATAAATGCACAAAGCAGCGCTAAAATCAATCGTGCAAAGGAATTTCTGCACTAAAACAACTTTAATTTAAGTTTGCTGCTGGAGCAGGTGGATTTTGCAGGTTTTGAAAAGACTAAGGATTTCAAGTAGTACGTGAGAAAGTATTTGAATAACAATAAACCCAAGTAAGTGAAACACAGCCACGAAAATAAATCAGTAATTTCAGAGCCTACTGAACTATTTGTAATCGACGAACAGGTGAAGGTGAGTGATTTCACTACGAGCATAAGCTTTGCAAGCGATTAGAAACATGAAAAAGGACCCTTACTTCAACTCTTAATTAACTAGGACGCGATCATCGGCATGATCAATAAATATTCTAGGACCTGTTCTCCATGCTAGTGGATTAAATTATCAGCAATAGTAATATAGATCTAGATTCCATGCATCGTATCTTTTTAGCCGCTTTGTGTTATTATATGGGAGAAAAAGTCGAAGTTGAAGACTCACTTATTTTGGAATCAATATTATTATTTATTCGCTCGCCTAATGCAAGGCAGGCATTAGGCATGGCAAATTACGTATTCTTCAACACAGCTTCAGCCTACACTAAACAGCTTGCTCAAGTGAAAAAACTGGATGATTCAAACCCTTATGTAATACAATTTATGAGCAATACCTGGTAGTTATACTCAATTGACCCTCAAGTTAGAAGGTTAATACCTTCTTCATTCTTTATATTGAATGTGCCTTTCATTACTTTACTCAAACAAGACTGCGGCTTGCACTTAATCAGAGATATTTCAGTTGCATATACAGAGCACTGAGAATTTGTGCTTTATGTTGCTGTCCAACTGTTGATTCTTTAAAAGATTACATCTCATTAACCAGGTCTACATTCATACAGAAGTAAGAGGTTATAGATTAAAACATCATGGTTTACTTTATGAAAGCCCTCGCATCAAGACTATAGAATAGAGACGTGCAATGGGTTTGTAAGATTGAGAAAATCAAGAGGCTTCAACTGTAATTACTAGAAGCTTAGGTTTAAAAGAATGTTAGTCTTACAAGCAATATTATTGAAAACTGCCTTAATAGTGACTGTTCTTAAATTCAACGAATTTTGCAGCTACCTCGCAATATGGAAGCCTTCTTTGATAAAATTGTTGCAGAGCTCCTTTTACTCTTTGAGAGTACTAACATTATGCACTAATTAGTAAGGCTTTCAATTAAAAGCCTTCAAATGAAAGGTTGATTGTGAGTGAAGATTTAGAAAAACTGCAGCAAAATCTTGGATTTAAGTTGTATAGTTCACAATTTTTGTGCATTAATTACACTTGCGATAACTTACAATCAAGCCATTTAATTAATTTTGGTATTGGAAATGGCAAGACCTTAATTTCTATAGCGCTAGCCATTTTTATAGCTCTTAAAATCAAGCTATTCGTAATCATAATTGGTAAGAATGAGCACTTAATATAGAGGGATTTTAAGAAATTCTAAAAGTTAATTAGTGCATTGGATCATAATTAAATTTTAATTTCATTGCAAGAAGCGCAGGAATTCATTTTTTTGCCAGCCATAACTTAAGAAATAAACTAAGAATCCTAAATTCATGAGTGTGTGGCACGAAAGTATCGTGCTAGTTGATGAGTACGATTAAATTTTATTTGATTGTTCCAGTGAAAACATTGTTAACTAACTCAATCTCTTCAAACAAACTAAAATTATTGTTAGTTTTTAAGGCAGCCATTTTTATCAAGCAGAATTACATTGCCTTAATTTGCTTTGTTAAACACGCCTGTAATGTTCCCTACACTTGATAAGCAGGAAGGAGACAAGAATTCTTAAATGCCAGACTTGCTTGTGAATTCAAATCAAAGAGATTACTTGAAAATAAAATCAAGGAAATCATAAAGGATTTAATTGCGAGTTCCCCAGTTTTAATTGTTGCCTCTGCAAATTACAGCACTTATTTAATAAGACCTTTAATATTCAGGCTTTGATTTCACAAGTTTCAGCCACGGCTACGCTGCTGTAATTGAAGCTATCCTTGAAGGGAGATATTTAATGAAGAATGCAAGCAAGAACTATGGAACTTACTTGTTGAATGAAGCATAGAGTAGTGGCACAGACATTTTAACGAATCATGAAATCAATCAAAATGGTGGTTCATATTTAATGATCGTTGATGTTTTGACAAAAAGATCTGAAGAATAAATCATTGAGAGGATTGGTAGGCTCAACACCATAGGTAGATGGCAGAGAGTGTTATATAAACTAGGTTCTAAAAGTAGGGCAGAGCAGCTGCTTGTATTTGGGTAAAATGAAGCAGACCTTAATCTTTATCGCAAGTGCAATTTGGTATAATCAATTTTGTAAAATCAATAAGAAGCAATAGAGAATTCAATTATTTCAAATTTAGTGCCTCAAGGATAGATAACTGCAGAAGTTTCCAATAAGAATGAGGATGATAAGAAGGCACGATAAACTGTTGAACACCTTAAATGAGAAATCTTATAACGAAGCAATATATCGAAATGAAGAAGAGAAGAATGAAAAAATTGAGGAACTTAAAGAGCCTGCTGAAGTCGAAGAACCAACTGAATAAAGTAAATTGGGTTTTTATTAACCAACTCTCATAGAGGTAAAGAAGAGAAGATGAGTTAAAATCTAGTAGTGCAAAACAAACAGTTTGAAGAGGTATAGAAATTGGTGTACAAGAATTTAATGCTGTAGTATCATGAGATTAGTAAGGTTCAAAGCAGAGAGAGATCCAAAAGTAAAAGCAGTACTAAAAGTTCAAAGAGAAGATTAGTGAAAGGATAATAAAAGCTTGACTAAATCAAAGAATAAAATAAGACTTGAGATCTTTATACTCGTCGCAGTGCCAGAGATAAAATATTCACTTGAACTTATACAGAGCTGGCAGAGAGTGAAGAGACAATACAAAGTTGGTTGAAGATGACATCTTGTGAGAGAATACACTTTAAAAGCTACATAAATCACAGAAATTAAGAGAGAAAGCCAAGATTAAGAATTTGAGATTTATTTTAATTTTTTTAAGCAATTCACCATATTCAAGTTTTTGCTATTATTAGCATATAGAGATTCATGAAGGAATATAAACAGCAGCTTTCAAAATCTGAAGTTCTCAGTTGCACTAACCAAGTTCAATCAGTTATTATTGAGCATAAACTGGTCTATCAACTTGCATAGGTCAAGCAATTCACTTTCCAAATTGTGAATGTTCTTGTTTCAACTTTTAGTTTACTTCAAGAATTCCTACTTATCTTATTTTAAAGCTACTTCATAATATTTTGCCTCCTCCATTTAATCACTAGTTCTCTTTCTTTTAGATGAATCCTTTTCTACATTCACAGCCTTACCTCGCTCAGTTACACACGAAATTAAGAGAGAGTAAACTTACTGCTAAAGTTAAGGCATCTGCTGAGAACGTTCACGAACTCGGTTCTCATTTCTATTACGAGATTTCTGCTTTACTCTAGCTTTTCTCTTCGTTAGAGCATTTTATCATGAATCATCTGGGAGACATCGTCGGTGTCTTGGGTAAAGAGCATATCACAGATCCATTATCTGTCTAGGTGGACCCAATCTCGTTCATCTGGCAAGTTTTACAGCAGTCTTGCAGATCCTCTTGCATAATCGAGAAAGTCTCAAATTGTAAGTCCATCGATTTGAGGCACTGCTGACACTTTCTTTGACTGCGTCACTTCTTACATACTATAATAACAGTTGTAGGAGTAAAATAATCGTTACCTCTTTCTCTACTATTATGATTTATTTTAGGAAATAAATTTTGGTGGAGTCTTTTGGGTAAGAAAGCATGGCAGTCTTGGACAAGAAAGTTGTATAGCTCTTTCTTACTTTTTTATTTCTGGGCGAGTTCTTTAACATTGATACCAGTAAGTTATCCTTGGTTCACTCAAATTAAAAAGTTAGGTGCCTTTGACCATTTTTTATAGGTCAATTTATATTCAGGAAGACATTACCGTTACCAAAACTAGAGAATGCTTTTCATGATAATAAAATCTTACCAGCACGGTCCAATTTCCGCTAGCGGAATTCCTACCAACACCAAGAGAATTCATTTTTATTAAATTTAGGAATCCGTCTATGGAATCATATTCTTAAAAAAGACAGTCAAGACTCTCAGAATTCTTCAAGTTAGAAGATAAAGATTTTGATGGTAATAGTTCAAGTGAAGAGCAGAGCTTTTCCAGTGGTTCAGAAGATTTTCAAAATCATGCAGAATAATTAACAACTAATATGCTTTACGAGAGAAACATAATTCTTGCAGATGTAAATATTAAAGAAGCAAGTGAAAAAGATATGATTTCACTATTTAATGAAACTTGTGATGGAATTTCAGAGTTTTAAATCGACGTATTTATCATAGATCCTAAAGAAAAATATAAAGAATGTTTTAAAAAATTATCATTACTTGATGATAATTAAATTAAGACTATTGGTTAGTAAGTGCTAAAGCTTTACACTGAGTATAAGTAATCAATTTTAAAACCCTAGAGTTTGATGGAACGTGGTTAAAATTTTGACTTAAAAGCTCTTGAAGCCAAACTTATTGAGAATCATAAAGTAAAAGATAAAATTACGATTTTTGGTTAGCATACATAATTGAAAGCAATAGTTCCTCGTTGACTACAAACGTAGTTAAGAAAGGAGAAATAATTGTAAAAGAAGGAACTTAAACTTGCAGAGGAATCACTTAAATTAAGAGTTGCAGAAAAGTTAACTTACCTCTAAATAATGGATAGACTTGGTATATCATACTATAAATTAAGAAGGCAATTAAAAAATACAATAAAGAAAGCTTAATTTTGGAATCTAAAATAAATTAATAGAGGCAAGTATAAGAAACTCCATAGCATAGCACGCACTCATATCGTTAATATGTTAATGTTTAAAACTTAACCAGTGCAGATTTATGATATACAGCAAAGTTTACAGAAGAATATTTAGTTAAGGTGTAGCTAGTAAATGATAAGAAGATTTTTGAAGAATGAATTAATGATGACTTATAAATAAATCAATTAGATTTCAACATTGCATAATAGTAATAGTAGCAAGTTATAAAGATAATATGCAGGCAAGTTATTCGTTGAACACTTAAGTAAGGGGAAAAGAATTATTAATAGTGATAAATAAACTCTTAATTAAATTGATTAAAGACTCAGAGGGTGGACTGCCCTTTATGTAAAAATTAGAGTTACAAATTCACAGATAATTAAGTAAAGGAATTTAATTATTGGAGTTTCAAGTTCAAGACAGCTGTAATATACTGTTAATCATGGAAGAACCAACTAACACTCATTAATGTACTTCCTATGCAAACTAGTTTATGTATTGGATTCAGTTGACACTAATTGGAGAGAAAATACTTTAATTCTACTTGATAATGTACCTTACCACAGATCACAAAGTATTATGAATAAGTACCAAGATTTGGCTTTGGCAATAATGTTTTTAGGACCTCATCACTATAGAATTGCATCTGTTGAATTGATGTACTCTTGGATAAAAAATCGAGACTTAAACCCTCTGAATACTAGGGCATAATCAAAGTAAGTCGCTTGGAGTTCACCTTTTTAGGGGCTACTGGGCACCATTCATGAATAAGCTGGGCATGAATATTATTATCAACTAGAACTTGGTGAGGCTCTACTTTTATCACGTGTTGACAGCGGCCTTGGAATCGATTTCGCTAAAAGATTTGTGAGTTAGGCGAAAATGAGAGGTTAATAAGCAGGGCTTGCTAAAAAGAGTGGCCTAATTTAATTCGATTTTGGGAGTATTAGAAAATATTAATGAAAGCTTTTTAAATTGAATTAAGAACAGTTAATTGAATTTGAAATGAAATCTGCAAGGCTCTTCCATTTAATTTATTTCAAATTTCTTGAAAATTATACACGATTTTTAGAGGTTGGAATTTGCCATTTTGGAAAGTCGGTATCTTGAAAATGAGAGCAGTTAATTAAAAGTGATGATTTTTGAGAACTAGGGCTTTAAACTGTGAAAAAAATAGAAACTTGGAATTTTAAAAGTAAGGAAAGTATATCGATTTTCACAATAATTATATATAAGAAAGCAAATTAAAAAAGAAGTCATAATTAGAAAATGGGGATCTTTGCGAATTCTTTTTATTAAAATCCTTAATTTTTTTATTCTTTTAATTTTATGCTTTAACTTTGCATTTTTTATTCATTTTGCCTTGAGAAGTGCGCGCAAGAAATGCATTTTTACCATTCATTTTCTTTAAAAATTGGTGAAAAAAGAGAAAAAGTCAGTTCTTTAAATATTTGGGGAAATGCGAAACTATTTAAGAGAGGCGCAAAATATAATTATTTATTATATTTACAAACTTTTTCTCAACCTTATTTTTATTTTTTCAAACAATTTTATCTAGCATGAATTAATAAAATTCAAATTCATCTTATGCCAGTTAGGAGAATATCTCCGATGCAATCCAAAATTCGAGATAATAAATCTTATAAATATTAAAGTTTTTAGGCGCTTTTTCCTATTAAAATTAAAATTAAGGCAATAAAATTCATTGCAAAATAACAATATCAAGCCAAATTAATTCTAGAATCTTCCTAGAAATTAATAACAAAATCCTTTGTTTGTTTTGAATCCTCCACACTAAAATATCTACCTTAATAGATGCAGTAAATGCCTCATCAACAAAATCATGGTTAAATTTAACGAGTAAATTATCACCCTAAAAGGGTATTGGAAATTGATCTAAAACGATTGGGTGTTGACTGCCGTGTCTCCCAAAACCGCCAGGGGCTCTCACCAACGTCAGGGCCTCCCCAAACGTCAGAGCCTCCCAGCACCATCAGATCCTCTCAAAGGGCTTCATGGCCTCCCATAAAAAGTTAGGACCTACAAGTCACTTCAGGGACTCCCACATTTTTTATCAATAAAAAAATGATAATTTTATAGAAATTTTAGTTTATAAATGTTGTTTTTTTAAAAAATTAGTTTACATTTTCATAAAAAAGAAAAACTTTTTTTTCCATAAAATTTGGGTGAGTGCCCAAGTACAAAACGAATAATATAGAAAAGTAACATTGTTGCATAGTTAGTAATTTTTCTATTTTTATGGATGTATTAATTGAGGTTTAATTTTTTTGACTCTTCCCCTTTGAATTTGAGCAACATTCAGGTGTAAAAAAGGTGGATAAACTAACAACATCGCTTGAATAAAATCTTCTAAATAATATATTGGCATATTTTTATAATTTAGCTAAAATAGAATAATTTATGTGAATTAATATGATTAATCAACTTTGCTCAGTTCTTTAATATTATATTGATAATTATATATTTTTAGGTACTCTACCGCATTTAAGCTGTTTTGCGGTAGAGTACCTTAATTATATTAATTTTAAAATAAATTAAATTTAAATGCTTTAAAAATATTCGCAATTTAGTTTATGGAAAAAGTAATGAATAATTTAAAGTTTTAATAATAAATTAAAAAATTAAGAAAATTAATAGATTTAAAATTATAACCTTTATTTGTCGTTATCTTCTTTAGTAGCATAATCATTATATTTATGCTTTTTATATATAATCATTTTATTCATTACTTATTCCATAAACTAAATTGCGAATATTTTTAAAGCATTTAAATTTAATTTATTTTAAAATTAATATAATTAAAGTACTCTACCGCAAAACAGCTTAAATGCGGTAGAGTACCTAAAAATATATAAATATCAATATAATATTAAAGAAATGAGCAAAGTTGATTAATCATATTAATTCACATAAATTATTCTAATTTAACTAATTAATAACCTCTATAATTGATGAATGTATGCAAATAATATACTCCTAAATAAAAAAATATTTAATTATATGATAATTTAACTTTCTAATTAAAATGGCATTATCAAATTATTAAAGAATTAACTAAAACAAATATATATTTGGATAGATGTATTTAAACTTAATTAAATGGTAATATTGTTAGGACTTCCTACTAAACTATTTTTTAATTATTCTAAGAACAGTGATAGACAGTATTATGAATTTATCTTTTTCCATAGATAAAATTAAAATATAAATTAATTTTCAAAATATAAACTATCAATTTCTATAAACTTTTTAACTAGGAATCGTAACCACAAAAATCTATCCATTATTTAACAAATTTATATTGATTATGATATTATTGTCACCATAGTTAATTATCTTAATATTTAATAATCATTTTTAAAATAGCACAAACTAAAAACCTATGTTTCAACCACCTGAAATAATACGCATATATTAAATATAAGTAAAATATATTAATATAATTCGAATTTTAATTCATAATAAATGGTATTAATGTTGAAGATATCAAAAATATTAAAAACTCTTCATTAAAAATTGTTAAATAATAAGTTTTTTGAGAAATTACAGTAAATATTTTAGTAATTAGTTAATTTTTTAATTTTTTGTTCGTTTTAAACAAATAAAACATCAATATAAACATAAAATTTAAACATATACAATATATAATTTAGAATTAAAATTATTAGTTACAGGAAAATAGTAAAATATCATATGTTAAATTTTTCTATTAAAATTAAAGATATCAACAAGTAATTTTCTAAGCTTAATGTGTATATGTAAGCGAATAAATAATAAGTTTTAAAGTATAGATATTGTTAAAATATACTTTTTCCAAGAAAAAAATTGCTAAAAAATTAAATTAATATTATCTATAAGAATAAAAAAAATAATACAATGTTAAAATCTAATTAATTTTAGCAACCATACAGTAATTAAAATTTATAAATAACGATATCACTATTCTCAATATTACTCATACTTGTTTTTGATTTTGGGTTCCTAAATCCAATAGAATCCTGAGAAAATTTGGATCATTCTAACAAATGGAAATGATTTATTGATAAAATAGATTTTTTAAATGTTAAATTTTGATAAATAATAATAAAATTATATTTGTGTCTTTTTAAGTTTGTATTAATAAAGAAATTTTTATTTAAAAATTAGTATAATTTGAACTAAACTAAAGTTCAATTTAATTATACAAAAAAAATTATAATCTTTATGAAATTTTATTTTGGGAGGCTATGATGCTTTTGGGAGGCACGGACGTCAACACCCAACGTTTTAAATTTGATGGTGATATTTACTCAAAAAGTGAGCATTCAATCACTAAATTTTTTATTTCCACAGAAATTGCCAGATTTGCGCCTTCTTATTTAAAAGAAAACTGTGAAGACTATACATTGTCAAGAATATCGGCCCCTCTTTATAAGGAAAACACAAAAAGTTGATTGAACATTTCAAGTTTAAATCGCAAAGGTGAATTTGACAATCTTTTAGAGAAATTTCCACTTTTAATAGTTCAGTAATTTAATGACTTAACTAAGTTTTGGGGAAACCTGTTATTATAAGCCACGAAGAAATTCTTCAACCTTTGCATAAATTTTATGAAGAGACTAAAATTATCGAAGATATTGGACCCCTCACAATTCTGAAATTTCCAAACGTTCCAGAATAATTCTGGAATCTGTTAAAATTCCAGTATGATTCTGGAATTCCTAGTGAAAATTTTTTTAATATATTTTTTATAAATTCATATTTTTTCCTTCATATAATAAATTTTTAAGTAAATAAAATTGTGGGGAAAGTTTAATGTATAATATTAAAAATGAATAAATTATTGTAGGAAATTTTTTGCTCGAAACATATTTTTTATTTATCTAAATAATTTATGTAAAAACTATCAACATATTTCCTGACTAATTCCATTGTTATAAATATAATTAATTTATAAATGGCTATCAAATTCCAAAAAAATAAGCCAAGAAAAAATCAATAAAATTTAAAAATATTCATAAAGACAAGAAGTCAAGAAAATCCAAGAATTAGCCTAAGAGAAAATCAAAAGCCAAAAAACACTGAAGTTCAGATTCCGGATCAGATAGTGACACCCATTCAGCTACAGAATAAAACAGTGAAAGCTAAATTAATTAAATATAATTTAATATTTAATTTTTAATTTAATAATTTTAAATAAATTCCTCATCTTCATCTTAATTATCAAAAACTCTAACCATTTAATTAAAATATTTTCAGGTTTTAAATCTCTATGTATAATTTTCAGATTAAACTATTAGTACATTGTTAAAGAGTTAAATTAATAATAATTTAATAATTAATTATAAAATTATTAAAAAAAAGACAGCATTAAAACCTATACACTTAAAAGAAAAATTTACAGGGGAAAAATAATTTTAATAATAATAAAGTCAAGTTGGAAGTGAGAAGGAGTTTTGGGATTTATTTGAGAATTAAAAATAATTATAAAAATTAAATACGGGAAATATATACGGGGAAATGGCATTTTCGGAATTTTAAATATTCAGAATTAAGTCTCAAGGGAATTATAATAACTAGGGGATTGAGAAACTAAAATTAATATAATTAAAACTAAATGAAATCAAATCTGTAAATAAATGCAATTAAATTAAAAATCATTGGTTACTCAGATTTTGTAAAGACATAAGCTCTAAATGCAAGAGAAATAAATCAAAAACATTTTTGAAAATATGATTCACAGAGACATTAAGCCTGATAATATTTTTACTACACAAATGCATATTCGAAAAATTATTCACAGAGATATTAAACCAGAAAAAATCAATTCAACTCTGCCAGTTTTTTTTAATTTAAATAATAAAAATATCAAAAATAATAATTGAGATGAAGATGAAGAAGATGATGAGAAAGACCACTAATTATTTATTTTAATTTAATTTCTTTAAATATTTTAAGGGGGTTCTAAGTCTGTTCAAATTCTTTTTCGAAATCCTAAGTCGGAGCAAAATTTTTTCACAAAAAAAGTCAAAATCCTAAGTCGGTGCAATGATCAATTTTTCACATTATTGATAAATTTCATCACCATACCTCCATAAAACATATAAAAATTTATTAAGTTTTACTTTTCATCTACTGAATCAAACTCCTTCGTGACATCTTGATCATTTGACAGTAATATGTTAATTTCAAAATTATATAATATTTTAGAAACTAATTTTTATCTGGGACAAATATTTCATTATATTAGTAAAATAATGAAATATTTTTTCATTATAAAATCATTTTAAGTTAATTTAGAATAAAGATTAGTACATAATATGATTTTATAATGAAAAAATATTTCATTATTTTACTAATATAATGAAATATTTGTCCCAGATAAAAATTAGTTTCTAAAATATTATATAATTTTGAAATTAACATATTACTGTCAAATGATCAAGATGTCACGAAGGAGTTTGATTCAGTAGATGAAAAGTAAAACTTAATAAATTTTTATATGTTTTATGGAGGTATGGTGATGAAATTTATCAATAATGTGAAAAATTGATCATTGCACCGACTTAGGATTTTGACTTTTTTTGTGAAAAAATTTTGCTCCGACTTAGGATTTCGAAAAAGAATTTGAACAGACTTAGAACCCCCTTAAAAATAATTATTTATTTACCCTTGTTTCCATATTCAAAACCCCAAAACCCCTTAATGAGGTTTATAAGTGCTTTGATTTGTAGGGAATTTGTTAGGGGTTGGGGTTATTAATAGGTTTTAATGTGAAATTTATAGTAAATGTATTTAATTTAATCAATCAAAATGCAATTTTGGATCATGTGGGAGAGGTCTGAAGTTTATCTTACTTAACCACAACTCTATCTGCTCTATTGATATGTCTGATCTTGAGTTTGGTTTTAATATTATTGATTCTGCCATATGTTTTATTGATTGAGATACTCTGGTTTTGTCTATAAACTACTTGATTCTTTACTTAGCATCTTTCTCGCACCTTGTAGAGTAGTAATCGTTGCGAGGCATATCGCACTCTATTATTATTGCAGCTAAAGCCCACACATCCCATTGATAGTCTCCATCTCTCCAGTCTTCTCTTTCAGGATAATAGCCTGGAGTTCCCATAACACTTCCTAGCCTTGATACTTCTACCCTTAAAGCTCTGTTGAAGTCAATAATTGCCACTCTTACAGGTGAGAAGTTTATCATAATATTCTCAGGCTTCAAATCTCTATGAACAAAGCCTAACCTATGTAACTCTTTTATACCTTGTAAGGTTTAAGTTGCTATCAAAGCAAGCTACTTATGATTCCTTTGATCAGTAATAAAATCTCTGAGGGTCATTTCATAGAGTGGAAGTCTGAAAGCAACATGATCCTTGGCAAGGAGAACAGCATCTAGCTTGATTAAGTAACTGCACTCTTTAAACTTTGCTTGAATGAGTACTTGATACTCATTTGTGAACTCCATCTAATATTTATCATCACTTGAGAGATAGTTGAAGGGATACACCTTGTATGCATACTGATGATCACTGATAACTTTCTTATCAAAGGAGTCTTCTAATATAAGGTAGCTTTAAAGTGAAGTGTCTAGGTCAACTTAGGCAAGAACAGGAATCTTTTTATATTGAATTTTAATCATAATCTTTGTGATTTCAGATGCTAGTAGGTTGCGTGATTTCCTCACATATTCTGATTCACAAGCTTGATCGAGCTCTACCATTTTCGAAGATTCTCTTGTTTTCTTTTGTTAAGTAGCTTCAATTCATCTTCATGCTTTTCAATCTCTAAATCTTTCTTGTGAGCTTTTAAAAGATGCTTCCTTAAATCTCTAGTATGAGCATACTGCTTATGGCACTCGAAGCAATAATACTTTCCGTCGATTTTATCGTGCTTTAAGTAAACTATTGGCTTGGCTTCTCTATGCTCTTTCATATGCCTATACCAACTAGATTTATGAGCGAAGTCTCTCTCACACTTCTCACAAAAGTTACTTCTACTTCTTCAATTTGTATAGGAATTTCATTAATACCTTTCTCCTC
>ARYC01002671.1:0-26671 GCA_000711775.1 Oxytricha trifallax
AAGAGAAGCTACCTTACGATTTAAGTTAGCTGCCATGATTATATTCAAATTTAAATTTCAATTATTAATCTCTAATAACTTTACTAATTTTAGTAACTCTGAATGAGAGTTGGTTGATATGACAACAATTATGGTTGAATTTCAGGTGTTAGAGATCATATTTATGCTTAGTTTATAAATATAATTTTTCTAATTTCATACTTAATAATTTCAATTTTGGTACCAAAAAAAGTATAAAATCGGGTTGGTACTGGTACCAATTTAGTTTTGAACCATTTTGGAACTTTTCCATTAAAACCTCATTAGTTTAAAACTTGGTGCTAATTAAGTTTTGTTACTATTAAATTGGTACCAATTAATTTTAAACGAATGTACCGGTACTAATTAAATTTATACAAATTTTGTACTAATTTAATGGAACTAAATTGATAAAAATGGAGCTCCATCTCTGAAGTTTATTACAACTTCTACCAGCTTTATCCACATATATTTACAATGTTGACCTCCTATAAGATGCCCATATTTAATACTTAAATTTTAAACAGTAGGATCCAGAACTCTATATATTAAAATTTGAAATTCAAATACAAGAGAAGGAACAAGGATGGAATTATTCGTACAGCAATGAAGAGGGTTGAAGCTTAAGAATTGATCTCAAGATTTAGAAGCAAAGAGGATCATTATCGATACCTCACTCATCATGGTAGATTACAATGTATATTTAAATAAATACTCTAGTGGGTTTATTATTCCAGCCATGGAAGGTGCTAAAATATCATTCTTAAAAGCTATACTATGTGATGAAAAGAAAGCTTTTAAAAACAATGAAATTAAGTTGGTTAAAATACAAAACTACCCAGATTTCAGTCACTAATCTCTACGATGATGTGATTGAAAGATGAAGAGTTGGTAGTTTATCTTCCTACCAAGAAACAACTCTCTAACAAACTTCCAGAAAGAAGCTTCTTCTTTGGTGTTCTTGCACTTTAAGAGAGAGTTATCTCATACAGATCATTGAAGATGCTCACAAAAAACGCTACTCTATTTCTCCTTATGATTAAAAGAAATAAGGCATGAAGAATAAGCGAGACCTGGCTCGCGGAGCTTAAGAAGCATCCTTACCTCTCTAGCAAGCATTGATTCATAAATTTGTAGGGAAACCTCGAACTGGTATATTCCTAATGAAAGAACATGCAAATGTTCACAGAGAGAGAAAGTCATAGACTATTCATGAAGTGTGCAAGAGACTTTATAAAGATGTTTAAAAGCCAGATGAAATGAACATAGATGCAGGAGCTGGCACTAAGAGAAGATATATGAGCCCAAGCAAGACATAAGAGGAAGAAAAATAAGAGAAGCCAAACCCCTTTATGGGGCAATTTAATATGTGAATATATTCATTCGTTTAAATCTAAAACTTATTTATAAACATTCAATCTTCCTTCTCTCGCGCAAACTGTTGTCTTATCTACGCTCACTCTCTTACAGCTGCTTTGAATCAAGTCTACTGTTTTGATGGGCAAGTCATGCATAAGATGATAAAGCAGTAGCTTCTTGTAGTGAGCCTTGATTTAACTCCAGTAGAATTCTATTCCATTAAATTAAGGAATATAAGAAACGTTGTAAACAGGAGTTATGTTAAAGTCTTCATAAGCTTTCTTAGACTCCTTAGACTTATGAACTGACAGGTTATCAACAAACAGGATGATCTCTTGGTTGCTATACTTCCCTCTCAGCTTATGTATAAACTCTATATACTACTCTCGCTTAATAGAGCGAGGGTGAATCACATAAACTTCTAAGCCTGAATCTTCACTTATACCAGCTAAAATTGCATGGGTGACTACCTTTACTTTTTAGTCATACACTTCATGTTATTGTCAATAGATATAGAAAATTTAAATTATTACTATTAAATGGCACTGTAAAATCAATCACTCTCATAACTCTGTTGATAGTCTTGAAATATTAGTTATAGTCTAAGGCGAGATACGCATGTGAGGAAACTTGCGATGAAACATTACAGCTCGTTAATCAAGTGGAAAGTGTGCCCAATACTTAAGCGTCTTAGAATCACAGAGGTAGTCAATATGGGTCTGAGAAAACTTTTATTTTGTTGCTGGATGTTTCAAGTACAAGAACTAAAATGATAAACAGCTAGAAGACAGTGATGCCTAACAGTTGAGGAACTCTTGTGTAAAAGCTTTGATATAGCTGCATAATTTAGCACTGGTTTGACTTAGTCAATATTAATACTCGTATCATACATAAGCTTAAGTAATAAAACTAAATATTACTCATCATAAATAGACCCTAAATTTCGCTAATTTCTATTTCTCATTTTGCAAATTGGCCTAATTTCTTTATTAACCCCAATAAGACCCCAACTATACCCACAAATCGAAGCACTTATAAACCTCACTAAGGGGTTTTCGGGTTTTGAATGTTGATTATACTAAAGTCTTTTCGAATAGCAGCTATATTAGATCCGGCTTAGCATATTTATAGTTCAATAATTTTAACAGGCGTAATGCAAAAAGGTTTTATATACGAAAACTTTAGTAAAAAGGGAAACTAATTACTACCCTTATTCTTATTTATATGTAGGTTTTGAAAGTACCTAAATATCATCAAAAACATCAATACTACTACATTAGCTAATGCTACATTGAAGGGGTTACTAAAAATGATAATTTCTTAGCATTTATTGATAAAATATTAACTTATTTTTTAAATTAGGGTAGAATGGTCTCAAAACAAACTGTAGCAAAATATAGAAATTAATAACTGTAACGAAGGATCTGTATTCTCTTCCCCTCCTTCTCTTACCAATATTATTAAACTTTTATCACTTATCTGTTGTATAATTTTTAAAAATGGAGAACTAAAAGGATTAAATAAAATCTTTCATAAAAATACTAAATTTTATTCGGATAAAATTTCATTAACTAACTATTAGTCAAGAAATGGAAGTAAAAACCAAGTATATGCGATTAATGACATAAAAACAGTGGAGGTGCATTTGCTGTAATCGATAGAAAAATCCAAGGAATAAAGTTCCATCACTACAAAGATCAAATTATAATTAAATCATTCTGTGTATAAATTTTATATTCTGCATTTTAGTCAATTTTAACATTAATTGAATAAAAATTACAAGAAAGAGAATAATGACAAATTAGAGTGGCAGGATTAAAAACATAGAAAAAGAGCAAATTAATTTAATTTACTCCTTCACTTAACTTGAATAAAAATAATAAATTAGTCACTTTGGATATTAAAACTGGCAATATATTCACAAACATTCATTATGACTCAAGTTAATTATAGTCCTAGCCAAGGAGAACTGTAAGAGTCTCCATGTTTGATTTTTAATATTTTTAAATATATGTTTTTTATTTATTCTTAACTTTCTAACATTAAAAACAATCATATATCAATTTATCTCTGAAAAAGTCACCAGACAATCTTTTAAAAACATTGTCCGCCAGACAATCATTTGTTAAATTGTCTGTCGACCCTAAAATTAAAGGATATTTTCCAAATGTAATATCCAGAATCAGACTTGGATATCGAACAGTATTCTATGTATCCCTACTAAATACAAAGGCTCCATTAAAATCATCAAAGATATTCAAAAAGGCACCCTATATATTCCAAAAGGAATATAACAAAATCTGATTGGAACTAAAGAATTAAAAAGAGATATCGATAAAACAGGAAATTAAAGGGATGAAAGCGCCATTTTAATAAATTTTACTATTCTTAAAAATTCTCAAGGTTAAAGATGTTTAAAACCAGCTAATAGCATTGTATGATTATGATATAGGATTCAGTATTTATATATTTAATTTATTAAAATAATGCATTAATTAAATATTAAATTTAAAACAAAGATATATTATTATATCATTATCTCTTTTCCCTTTAATTAACTTGATTTTAAATGAATTATGTTATAGATAATAAGTTAAAATAAAGAAAAATAAAAAAATAATATTTTCAAAAGCTATATGTCAAATCATTAAATAAATATATAAGTTCTTTGCCAGTACAAAGAATAGAGTAACATGAATTGAATAAACCAAAGAAGCAACTCGAATAAATGGATTATTATATAATTGAATCGTATAATAAGAATATTTCCAGTATTTTACTCATCAAAGAGGTAAAATGAAGTAGAAAGAAATTGGATATAGTATTTAATCCTATAAAACCTTTAAAAAAAGAATACAAAAAAAGAAAATCATAAGCAATACATAGAGGAATGCAAAATACAAAAAGTTGCCTTAGTTAATTTTACGAATAAGGTTAGCCTCTCTAAAACCAGCTTTTCGACTAACCAGAGAGAACCTTCCCTGGATTCTTAAACAACATTAATTAACAAAATGATTGTGAATATAAAGTGAATTAGATTTAAATTAAGTTTATTTTTATATTTTCTTTTTTACTCTATTGATTAAACATTAATGTTCTTAAAAGAAAATAAATTGAAGTAGAATTAGTAGCAGTTCTCTTCAATTGTACTTTAAAAAGAACTTTCCTCTGATCCTTTTTTACTAGCTATATATAATTTATCAAATAATTTATTTTTAAATTTAGATTTCATGTGATAGGAGTCTGTCTCTCTTAGCTGTTATTATTTTAAACAATCAGCCCCGTGAGTAATACTAAAATATTATCGAATCTGCTTTTGAAAAAAATAAACAAACCTCTCGAATGGCAATCTAGTTGTAATAAGTTCTGAATCCAACTTTCAATAATTGATGACTTGCTGCCAAGGCTTGAATCTATGGGAACATATGTAAATACACATTATATTCTTGCCTTTGCTTTGAAACTCTTCGGTAATCCTTTTTTCTTGTTAAAATACAATATAATAATTAAATTCAATTAAAAAACATGAATCTTAAGTATTTATTGTATTAGTATATTTACAAGTTATTTTATTTTTTTTAAATAAATATTACGTTTATTTTATCTTTTTAATTAGACTTGCCAAAACGCTTATTTGATTTCCAAGTTGTCTTTGCGTTAGCAGCGCATTTATTGTTTTTCTCAAATAAATTTCTTTAAATATTTAATGATAAAATAACTTAGAATGATTTATAATTCGATATTTAAGGAGATAAAATTAATTCAGCAATATGAAAATTAGTACATTCTTAGAGAAAATCTGTTCCCTAAATAAAATCCTTTATATGTAATATGCTAAGTTTATTTGGCATAATTCGTTATAAATGTATTCTTTATAAGATTATCCAAATAGGCCAACAAAGAAGTACTCTGCTGCTTCCTGGAGAGCTATCAATATTAATACGATTGTGACAATTTCACGGATAAATCTTTTATTTTTGTATTGAGTTGTTTAACAATCTCTTTATCTCTCTGATGGCTATTAATCGTATGATTCTTGCTTACTAACTTTATTATTATAATTATATTTGGTGAACAGATTTAGTATATCTATGTGTGCTTTTGTGAGCAACATTATGAGATCGATGTAGTTGATTGTAAAGTTAGGGTGATTGCTATCCTTAACTGATCACTTTGTATTTTGTGCACTATATCTGGTTTCTGTTGTTTGTGTCTAGTAGAGATGTATATAGAATTTGATCAAAATAAAATTGTTATTCCCATTTAATTAATGCTGCATCTTTACTTACTTCACTTGAAAATACATTTTAATCATATAATATCTTCTACTTAAATATAGATTACTCAGATATTTAAATTTTGTAAGTAAATTTTTGATAGGTCCATTTTTACAAACTTTCATTTTATATAAGAGTAAAGTTAAATTAAGGAATGCATAAACATGAAATTAAAAAAATGTTGAATAAATGTTATAAAATTTTTTATTAAAATGTCAATCTTTCTCATTTTACTGAAATAGTATAAGTCTCAATTATCCTATCTTTTATTTAAAGTGTTAGACTCAAGCATACTATAGAAAATGGGAAGATTTAGAATTTAAAGATGCTAAAAAGCAGGATAAGTTAAAGAAAATGGTTCATAATTACCACCTGATTATTGATAAACATCATTTAAATACCTTTTTAACCATGAATCGTTCTTACTAATTTCATCTTTATCAAAATCAATATTCACAATATCTGATTATATTATTATTAAAAAAATAAAATATTTATTTCAAAAATCTTGCTCACTAGGATTATTCGTCTTCATTTTTATATATGTGCATCCTGAACCTCCCATCCCTGCCTATACAAGAAGTCGCCTATAATACACAATTTTATAAGGAAAAATAATTAGCATAAAAAAAAAGATAAACCTATAAAATGTAACGCAACGTAACTCAACTTTATTCATGACATTCATTATCATAACAAATCTAAAGTGAGATGAAATTTTCAAACTTAATTATTAAATGTTAATTAGTATTTTGATTTAATTTTTATTTTTGATTATTTTTATTACGTTCAGCCGACTATTTGTGTTATATACCCCAATAAAAAATAAGATTTAATTAATTTGTGATTATCTATAAAAATAACTAAAATATCATTGGAAATTTAACAATCTATACTAACATAAAAAATTAACATTATTTTTTTCAATTTCAATCACATCAAATCTGGATGAGCAATTAATTTATACTCAAACTAATTTGAATTTCTTAATTGAGGAAGTCGATTAAGACATTGAAGGAAAGTAAATTATATATAAAATACAGGGTATTTTAGGGAAATTCATTGTAAGGTAGGGGTACCTCAAAATGAAAAAATTTATTTTTATAAATCAAATTCCTATATCGTCAATAAATAAATATAATTATTAGAATGTTATGGTTTAATGATGACTATTAAACCATAATATAATAAGTTTTATTTATATAAAATTAATGTTTGTTTTTTTTAAAAATGTAAATAAAGAGTTAAGAATAAAGACATCAAGTTTTTAGATGAAATAGAAATTTTTAGAATAAAATATTGATAAAAGATTATTACCTAATTAGAAATTCAAAATGATCCCAGTAATATTAAAGCATTAGTAGGATCATCAACATTCAGGGTGAATACTATAATTAACATTTAGATTATGGATATTTCTAAATTTTCAGCCAAAAAGATTAAAACTTCCTCAGCCTACTACTAGTTATTATATTCTCCCTTATTTTCATTCTTAATAGTATCGTGAGGCGTTAAATAGATTCATAAGAATTATTGCCAGGTTGTTTTTCTGGAGAATTATTTTATTTCAATAAATAGCGAAATTTAAAGCAAAAAATTTAATAAAAATTTTTTTAAACTCAAAACAAGAAGAACAAGTCGAAGCTTGCTTAATTTAAATATAATTATACATTTATGTAAAGTAACTTACGATAATAATTACATATGACCTAAACGAATGAAGAAGATGAATTGAAGTAGACAGTGAAAGGCCCAAATACATGAATCGATAAGAAATTTATGGCAAGCAATCAAGAAAAGGATTAATAAATGGAGAAAGTTCAATTCACTGAAGTTAACATTACACTTTAATCTGTGACTCAATCTAACAATAAAATATTCTTTAAATATCAGCTCAAAGTCGAAACTTTAAAAAATTAACTTATTCAGTTTTTTTGATAGCTAATATTTATAAATATAATTTTTGCCACACAATAGTGTAACAACTATGCAAATTAACCTACCATTTTTCTTTACAACGCTGAATGTAGCTTACTGTAAATACCACTCCTGTGATTTATTTGATAAATGTTCATTCAGTGCCATTCGGGTATATTTTTGCAACATTTATTTATATGTACAGACAGAATAGAGGTAAACGAACCATTGCCACAGAGCTTTTGGTGTCTCTTTTTACTTCCTTTGATTTTTATCAAATTTTTTAAACAGAGCGGAATCACAAGTATAATTATATTTTCTTTTGTAGCTTCACCTGACTCTCTGTTTTAAATTAGATATATCAACTATCAAACTAAAAAAATACGATTTTATTTTATTATTCATAATATTATTAAATGTTCTTAATTAAATTGAGAGGTTCTTCTACGAGCAATGAATCATCAATGCTTGGTTATTTATATTGAAACTTCCGAGCTGCTTCACTTAAATCAGAAATACGACGGTAGAATTTATTATATATAGTATATATATATTTAAGTACTAAATTATATAAACCGTGATCCTGTAACTTCAATAATTAAAGTGATTTTCACGAAGTGCATATCAACACGATATGGAAAAATTTAGTGTGTATATAATAGATTTTAATTATTTGATTACATATAACAAAGAAGTTTTATGAATATTTTCCAATTAAAGTCATTAATTTAATTAAGTTTATTGCTTAAGGAATTATTTTAGGGAAAGACGATCAAGTGAACTTTTAAAACTACTACTTTACAATGTTATTTGACAAAGATAAGTTTAATCATATAAATTTTAATAATTTTAATAAATTAAATTAGATATATCTTTGAAATATGTAATTGAAACATTAAACAACTTAAATTTAAATTAAATTAAACATGGGCTTCATTTTATATTATACAAATTATAATCTTTTTGAGCAGTGCTGACGATTTTAACTTATCAGCATATACAATGGACTTTGAGACACATTTGAAGTTAGCTGAAAATTTAAATCCTGCTTCCTCTGGCTCATGTACTGTGCCCAGCAATACTGGTCCTAGCAGTATTTATTTAATCACTAGACTTAATGATGATGGAAATTCTAATCCATTATAAATAATTAATAGTTTTAATTTTTAATACTCTTAATGAGAAAAGATAACTTGTTTAATTAAATTTGCTTAAATAATTCTAAAAAATGATATAATAATAATTGGCTTTAATTAGTAGTAAGTCTGCCATATACCTTTAAATACCTCATTTCCAGCTTAACTCATTAATTTACTAAGATTTATTATAAAAATCATCAATTAATTTTATTTTTTTCATTTTTTAGGCTTTTTTCAGCATATTATTTCACTACATATGTTTGGATTGAAATCTAAAATATTTTAGTTACATCTATAATTTATTAAATAATTTTTTATCTATTTTGAAGATGCTTTTGGCTATTTAGAATAATATCTTATGAAAAGGGAGTGAAAAATAAATTTGCTTTTTAAAATGCCTTGAAAACAAAAAGAGATTAATTTCTCAAATCTATTCAGATTATGCACTTTGCTTAAGCTTCATTAGTATTAAATGTTATAAAATGTAAATATTTAATAACTACAAAAAAATGTTTGTTTGTAGATAATATCACCTCATTAACTATTTTTAAAAAACAATAAAAATAAAAGTAGATGTCTAAAAAACTTAAAAGAATGATCTTAAAAATAATACTGTTAAATAAACATTTCATAAACAATCTATTAACTTTAGTCTTAAAAACATACTTTGAAACTTAACAAAGCATCTATAAAATAAACATTAATTAAGCTTTATAAAATGGTATTATTGATATATAGACATTGCTTGTTTGATTGTCCTAATAATTATTAAGAATGAGAATTTATATATTAAAAATAAATATTACAATATTAGATTTGAATATTAATTATTAAACATAATTTGATTTATATTACTCTAAATATGGAGTATGTTAACACAAAAAATATGAAATTTAAACATCAATTTTTCAACTCGTTCAACAACAATAATAGCTATTACTTGTCCTATAATAATATTATCAACAAATACTACTTCAAATACAACTACAACTTCAACCATAACTACTACAACTAAAAACCTAAACCCCAATTTTTTTTAAATAAAAGAGATCAGAAAAAACTTACCTGCCACTATTTGGGCAATACTACAGATAGAAGTTGAAATCAAAATTCTAAATCAAATCTGTATTAGTAATAATAGAAATTAATGATGAGAAATCACATAAGTTACAATACAAAAACAAAGGGATCATCTTTTCTTGCTTGTAGTTCTTTGAATAAAGAAATCATTTAAAAGCTTTGAATCAATGTTGTAGCACATTCCTATAAACAGAATAACAGGCTGCCCAAGAAGACTACAGTAGCATGAACTCCGAATTCTCAATACTTTTCTGCGGAAACGTACGGTCAAGCTAAATAGAACAATTCTTATAATAATTTTTGGCGAGCTCCAACTGTGCATAATTTCTTAGAATGCATATCTCTCGTATCTCTAAGTGTTCTAGTCTTACTTGTCGTCATCGATTTAGACATAGTACGGCACATGCTGTTCTATTTTAATTTTATTTTTCAATCTATTAAATATCTCATTTTAATATATTTCATAAATGATTTGTTGATTTCTTTTAATAAATTATTTCAAAATTTAATAATTTAAACACAAAGATATTGTAATTATTTTTAATTATTTCCTTTTACTATCTTAATGAGCGTTTAGTATATTTTAATAAGCATAACTATATTTAAATATAAATAAAACTTATATATTATTAATCCTATTTTTTAAATTAACTTTTTCGCAGGTTAATCTAAGTTTTTTACTTATTATCATTTTATTATTATCATAATCGTAAGTGTCATATAAATATTATTGTCAACATTAGGATCTAAATCAATTAAAAAATTTAAATTTTTTGAAGAAGTGAAAGTATTTATATTATTTTATCTTATTTTTAAATATGCGGATCAACTTAACTAACTGGTTAAGGGAATCATCTCAAATAAAGTAGAGAAGTTGGTGACAAAACATGATATAAACCAGGTAACAAATCTATTGCACTGCGTAGCACTGATTTTATTGATAACAAATCAAATGCACTAGAGCAATAGAAATTGATGGAGGACGGTTATTCATATATTCTTAAAGGACTGGTTGTGCATGTTATGGCATTATCTGATGTTTAACAAGGAAGTTGGTTTTTACAAGACTAAGATAGGGAAATCAGGACTCACTATCAGAAAAGAAGAAGCTGAGAAAACCTAGAACAGAGGAGTATGATGATTTAGGAATAAGCAGACATAGAGATGGACTCAGATCGTGTCAATCATGGCTACCTGGAGGAAAGATGGGAAGAAATAGTCTAGAGAAAAGAGTGGCAATCGTAATTAAAAAGTAATAGTTTGATAAATAAAAAACAACCTCAGTAATTTTAAAGAGAGTGTGATAGAGTTAAAGAATGCGCTGTTTCGCGGTAAATCAAATCAATCACAGATAAAGTGGGTGAATAAGAGACAGCTGATGAAATAGGAATTGATAAGATTAAATAAAGAGAAGAAATTAAAGATGCAAGTATCGATATCAAAGAGAAAGCTGCGATAAGAATCTTGTGGAAGAGATGGAATAAAGAATTCAGTATTAAATGAGTGGAGAACAGGATTGTATTGTACTTTTCTATTGAATAGTTCTTGGTATTCATGGTTCATATTAAAATTTAAACGAAGCTTATTTATTTCTTTTTTTTACTTACCTGGAATAAATTACTATGTATGATTTAAGTATGTATTATAATAAATTATTATGTGTTAAAGGACTTAAATCGTCTGATTTTATTTATGTTTTAACTGAAAAATTAAAATCGATAGAATTAGTTTAAACAAAGAATTAATTCTAGCAAAGGAGGCCTTGTGATAATTAAAATTTATAGAATGAAATTATATGATTAATTTGATCAAAATCTTCTAAAGATCATAAAACACTTTACTTCTAACAACGATAATAAAAAATATATTTGAATAAAAAGAATATATTTTATATTGTTTACATACCAGAGTAAACTCTAGTATAATTATTTTACTTTATTATTAGGTTATATTATAATCAGGGTCATTTTTAAGTTAAGGCTTTAAGAGATATTAGAAATGGAAGCAGAATTAAGGAAAATTTACTATATATGCATTCATAATAGAACATATCTTTTTATTGAAAATATAAAAATAAATAAGATAATAATTTTTTTAATTATTATCAATTAATTATAACTAATATGCAACATTCAACTAAAAAATACTATTAAACTTTATATAAATGTTTGAATTTAATTTGCAGCGATTTTATTTTATCCTCAAGTCTATAAGATTAGTAACTGTTTGAAATAAGTACTTTTATTATATATTATTTAATTAGCTCCCATTTTGATTTAATTTATTGATATTCATTGACTGATCATTATTGTTATACTCATCTATCTCTTATTTATATTATCTATGTATTTTATAATGTATTTAACCTTGTAATTCTACTAAAGTCTCTTTATCATGAATGTTTTAAAATAACGCTCTCTGTCCTCTTTCTCCATCATCTTCTGCTCCTGCTTTAGTTTGGGATGCAGTTCCCTAACATTTTTCAATCAGTCTTTATACTCGATGTGTTACACCGCGATCTGCTTCAAATTACCAATGATTTATAACCTTTAGTTGCTCAGTTAAATTCTTCGTAATGTTTTGGTAAATAAATAAGTAGTTGCAGGATATTGTCTGATATAATAGTAATAATTTTATTCCAAGCATTTGGGTAATGGTACTAAAGTTCCTTTAATTATTTTGAATATCTAAAGCATTCATGGATTGTTCATTACGATTATTGTATTGTCAGTTCCCCATTTTAAATTGAAATTTGGAGTTTTCCTCCTCAAAATTTGCTTTTATCTCCCTAATAAATTAATTCCTACTGCTTTTCTACTTCTTAATATTTTTATTAAATTTATGTTGTTTAATCTCTTTTTTCTCAAATCTAAAAATAGTGGCTTTTGTTATAAGTTCGGTGAGTTGCCTTGTCATTTAATTCTCTCTCCATCCCCTATAAATGATAACATAAATCAATTGGTAGTTTTATGCTTTATTTTTTATTTTTGTTCTATCATTATTAAGAATAAAATCAAGAACTAAAATATCATTTTAAATCTCTATTCTCTCAATATATTAAAAAAATAATAATTGCAATCAATTTTAAGTTACCTAACAGTTTGACTGTAAAAAGATAAAATGACACCCTTTTAAGAGTATAATTGTTCCTCTTATCATAATTACTCATATGTCAAATGTAAGCTCTTAAAAAGATATAATGTAAACTTGATTTTAATATTTTATGAAAACTTTAATAAATTAATGACTATTTGAGGGAGTTCTTATCAATCTTATTCAAATTTGGGTTAAGTGCAAGCCCAAATAATTTGTGGTAATAACAAGTTAATCTTTTACTTTCTATTATCAGTGTTCTTTTGAACTGGACATATCTTTAAGCTCAGAAGATCTACTTTAATGAATTAGACAAATATAATTTTCACTATGCGCTATTATCAAATTATTATTATTATTTATTATTATAAATTAATTAATATACTTAAAGAAGGTATTTTATATTCTAGAACCTATTTTTTTGGGTTTATTACAATCATAGACACTTCTCTTTTGATGAATAGGGAAAATTCTAAAGTGGAGAATATCTTTATTTTACACAAATCATCAGTAGTTCCAAAGAGAAAGATTTGAAGTAGCATCCATTGATAGAACTTTACTTCAATTTGACTGAGTACTCTTGGAAGATATTACAACAATAAAAGTGTTGATATCTATTGAGAAATTCTTGAAATTAAAGAATTTAATAGAATATTTGTTTTTATAGAATATTTGTTTAAATATAGATTATTTTGACAATCAATTCTTGGATATTAATAATAAAATATGATATAGAGATATTTCTAATACATTTCCCAGGGAATCATTAACAAGGAAACTATAAGCAAGGATGTATTTAAAATACTCAAACAACATAAATAATTTCAATTATAACTAAATCATAGAGTTCAGTCCTCCAATTAATTAAAAAGATAAAATAAAAATCCTTAAATACTTTTATCTTTAACGTGAAATGATTGCATTTAAAAAGAGAAATAGTTATTATAACATAAGTTTATAAATATTTATAAATAGGCACAAAATCTTTCACAGTTCTCGAACCTTCACAGTTTAATTTATCATTAACTACAAAAATTTTTAATTTATCTGCCAGTAAATACTTTAAATTGGGTTCTTATTTTTAAGATAAAATTGTTCATATTTCATATCAGATTTTAAATTAAAAAAAGCATAAAAATATTATAAATTAAAGAAAATTGATAAAACATTTCAAAATATATAATTTATCATCCTAATAATCTATAAAGCAACATTTGCTTTATTAAATTATTACTTTATTTTTGAAGATTTAGTTGTTTTAAGAAAATTTTAGAAATATCATTCTAAAAATCTTAAATTTAATTGAATTGCAAAAATCAAAATAACTTAAAAGATTATATTTATTTATTTAAACGTAAAACCCAGATTGTTTATATCAAGGACTAAATACTAACTTATTTATAGATTTCTAACAAGGCAGATTAAATTATTATTTATTCATTGATGTTTTTAACCTCTTTTAAATCATTAATTACCATAAAGGATAGGTAATTATTATAAGAAATTATATAAAATTCGCAATTTTAGTTTACTTAGATTAATTAATTCCTATTAAAATAAATAATCATATTTATTATTAAAAATATTTTTTATATTTATTAACTATTTAAAATATGAGTTTACAAAGGGAGACATGGCAAATAGCTATAAAACTAAATCGAAGAGAGCGATTAAGAGAAGAAACGAAAAGAAAGTAACTACTTTACATGAATAATAGAAAGCAAACACAAACCAAATCCCTGAAATTAAAGATCACTATGAGCATTTCAAACAATGGTTATCTAGATCAAATCACGATAAAGCTCAAATATTAAAGAATACAATAAAACTATAATTAAAAAACAAATAAATACATTTTACACTTTTAACAACAACCGTCTATTTAATTTCTAATTTTAAGAAAATCATAGGGATAGACAAGAAGAAACAAACTATTTGCAGATAATTGACGGAATAATTGGTGGAGAGATATTATCAACAGCAATAGACAGATTTTAGCTTAAATGATAGAACTAGGAATCTGTTTACAAAATGTCAGGGAGCTAAACTCCAAATTTAAACAGGCAAGAAATAATGGACAAGAATCCTGATATTATAAGACTTATGCTAACAAAACCGCAAATAAATAGGCCTGTTCAGTTAAAACATCAAGTAAAAGGACTTGAAAGCAAAATATGAGAATTGATATTGATTAGTGGCAAGCTTTAAATTAAGATAATTGAAGCTTTGAGAAAAAATAGAGCGAGTGTATCATGAACATCTGAGGATTACCACATTATTTTATCATAATGTATTTACAAACAAACTTAAAAGAGGAATTTAAAGAACTTTAGTTATTTTCTTTGAAAAATCAGGAGTTTTGATATTATTTGATATAAAAAAATGTTAATTATAATTAAATTAAACAATTATATTGACATAAGCGTTATAGAGTGGATTATATTCATTGTTGATGAGAGATTTATTAGAATTAAAGCTTGTTTTTTGTTGACATTTAGTTCGATGTTGTAGTGGTTTGCTATAAATATTCATAGTTTTTTCATTTTTAATGTTTTTTATAATAAAAAATTTGATGCAAATAACTATAGTTTTATTTAAATACGAGGTGTTTCTATTCTAAAACAATTTGAATTATTAATCCTTATGTTGTTATTTCACTATTATTTTGGATAAACACTTTCACTTTTCAATTAAATATAATGCACTATTGAATTTATATTATTATTTTGTCATATACATAAAGATTCCATTATTTTTACATTTAATAGCAACATTCCTAAAAAAATAATTGTAAAATGACTTTTAGTTTATAAAAACATGCTATATCTTAAAGATAGAAATATAAAAATAAGGGTAATTTAAAGTATGATATAAAATTAAGGGTGGAGTAGCTCACAAAAATTATAAGATACCCTGAGTTACTCTGGATGATTAAAAACAACAATTTTGGACATTAGACCCTTAAGATACAAAAAATCAAAGTTTTCCCAAAAAGTTTAAAACATTCTGTTTTTTTTCAAGAAAAAAAAGACCCGTTATTATAAAACTAATACACTTCACTGAAATCTTATCATTAAAGATATTATAATATAAATTTAAAATCAACCTTTAATCAATTTGTTACAAATTACATGTTTTATCAAAGTTTGTGTATTTCTTTGAGTATTTGATATTCCTAGATTTTTATTAATTCGACCTAACTCTAGTATAACAAAGTAATTTTTATCATCAAATTAACTAATTAGAAATTTATTAATTATTTAGGATACCTAAGTTTTAGCTATAAGAGCTATGAAAGGTTATCTTTAATATACAATCTATTCATTATGAATTAAATTATTGTAGGAATACATTTGATTTGGAAAAATGAATTAAAATTAAATTAATTAAATATTAAAATTATGGCAGTTATGATATCAAATGTGACTCAAAATTCAAATCTAAGTCGATTATACGGTAGATCCCGCAATTTTAGCTGGACTTTACTAAAGGGAATATTCCTAAATCAACCCAGGAAGAGAGATATTTTGATTTTGAGCAAACTTTCAAAATCAGTAAAAGGGTTTTGGGGTTTTGGGAGAAGAGATAAAATCATTATAGCAGTAACAACCACCGTCTTAATTTTAATGCGCTATCCATAGAGTATAATATTGTTAGGGTTTGGAGACATTTTCCAAAAACATAACTGAAGGTAATAAAGAATTAATTAATTTTAATTTTAATTCATTTTCCCAAATCGAATGTATTACTACAATATAGTACGTGAGAAAAGTAATTTTTCCTCAAAATCAAATTATGTATATGATAGAAACTATTATTGTAATGAGTAACTGGGCTTGATATGATTATTTTAAATGTTTTACCTCAATAGTGAAATAAGCTTGCCCTATCGAAATAATCTATTAATTTTATCTAGTTAAGGATATATCTTCAAAGCAGGATCATTATTAAAATATTTTCAGTTTTCAGTTTGCAAATTATATTTTGCTTTATTTTATTCTAAGATACTTCATACTAAATTACCAAATATCTTAATAATTGATGGAGATATATGACATAATAATTGGGTAAATCAATTTAATCAGACTATATAAATTTAAAAATAATAGATATAATTCAAACAGGGTTTTAAATAAATTCATTATATTTTCATTGTATTTAATTGCAAAAAATAATATTTCCAGAAATATTATTCTTGGGTGAAAGTTTAATTAAATTGCATTAACAATTCAGAATTATTTTTTTTTCTCTAAATCAGATTATTGAAACTAAAACGCAATAAATTGGTTCTCATTAATTTGTAAAAAAAATCGTGAATTTAAATAAAAAATAAATTAAGTAGTTAAAAATGAAAACCTAAAAATATTGACGCTGGTGGAGACTGTGCACTCAAAAAAAAGTAATATTCCACAAAGAAATTTGAATTTAATTATTTTACAGGGGTCAACTTGGTAAGACTTGAAGAAGCAAAAGACAGAAAATTCATATAGAGAAACTCAAAGGTAGAGAAAGTCAAGTCAGATCCACGCAGATAGTGATATTTATGAAGGTGAGTGAAATACAAAGCAGTTTTTTGAGATTTAAATTATTGATTAGCAAATTAAATATTAGTATTTATTTTAATTATATTCCTAAAATCATATATTTCTTACATTATTTATAATATTACAAATATTTTAAAGTAAAAAATTGTGGTATAAAATAGAATTTAAGCAAATTAATTACGATAAAAAATGAGAGATAAGTGATAAATAACTTTATTCTATGATCTAGTAAGAGAACTATTATCACTTTCAGGATTGCATTTTTTTTCAGTAACATTGCACACCTTTTATTATCTAGATTTTATAGTACATATTGATTGGGAATAATAAACAATAATTTGCTTAATAAAAATAAAAATTAATGATGTCTTATATTAAATAACAGTATCTGAAACGAAAAGATTTTATAAAAAGAAATCTGTGAATGATATTGCATCAATACGATGCCTGGAAAAAAAATGTAGTTGCGAATAAACTTTCATTTTTTGCATATTATTCTGAAAATTTCAAATTGACTTGAAATATTTGAGAAAGCCAATGTAAAAGGCAAAAGAATATAATATAATAATATACTTTAATTTTTTTCATAATTTAACTGATAGGAAGTTATGAGTGAATTTGATTGAGTAAAAAGATATGCAGAGATGATGGTATAGATATCTAAAGGACAATTAGAGCAATTAATTAGTAAATTTATATTAATTTACAATGGTTGATAACTAATTCTATACTTGATTAAATTCAAGAATCGTAGGGATTTATTCAAAATAAAATCATAGTAAAAAGGACTGGAGTAATCTAGATTTTATATTTTTTAAGTCTAAGCTTTCATAGTATGAGAATATTAGGGGGGGGCAACACCTGAACCAGTTAATTTTTTTCATATTTCTACCCTTCTAAAAAGCCTGTAAATACATGACTAAAGTCAATTAATGGCCAATTAATCTTAATTTATTACTAAAATTTACCCTAGACTACTCCATCGAATCGAAAAGATCAAGTTTATATATAAATTTATCATACAAATATTCAGTTTTTTTAAAGATTTTTTTCAAAATATTTTTTCATTTTTTCATGATTTTTGATTAATTTAAGTAGAATGCAATTCAATTCTATCCTTTTGTGGTATTTATAAAAAGATAAGGTGGTATACCATATCCATAATAAAATATACCATCCACCTTATCTTTTTATAAATACCACAAAAGGATAGAATTGAATTGCATTCTACTTAAATTAATCAAAAATCAAGAAAAAATGAAAAAATATTTTGAAAAAAATCTTTAAAAAAACTGAATATTTTTATGATAAATTTATATATAAACTTGATCTTTTCGACTCGATGGACTAGTCTTGGGTAAATTTTAGTAATGTATTAAGATTTATTGGCAATTAATTGACCTTAGTCATGTGTTTACAGAGTTTTTTCTAGTGTAGAAATATGAAAAAGATTTACTGGTTCAGGTGTTGCCCCCCCCCGAATATTATATGTGCTGGAACTTAAATATTAACTTCGTCTTTCATTTTGTTTAAATGATCTCAAATATATATTAAGAGCTGTTTTTGTAGATGATGTCATTAATAATTAATGGTTTTTTTTATTTTTAATGTGCTGCTTAAATTTCTAAGAAAATTTTAAGTCACACACTTTCTTTAAGCCGCTACTTTTTATCTCCTGCATACTCTGTTTTTTATTATGCGGAAGATTAATGTATTATTTTAACACTTTTTAGTAATAAAGCTCTGAAAGGAAAATGAACCTCATTAACACACTTTGAAATAAGGCTAAAATTTTTTAGAATAAAACACATATTATTAGTATATAATAGATATAATTGAAATTTCCTTGTATGTTTCTTTCAAATATATTTTCTATTAAAGTTACCGATATCATTTAATTTTTTGGTATCTTGTTGTTAAATTCTTATATATCCTCTTAATTCTTTGATTCTTTTGTGATTCAAAAAATTAATAATGAATTATTTTTATCTATATTGACTTCTTTCAAATAATAATAACCTAGTATGTCAACTATACAGGATCTTATTTGCGTGTATTTAACTATTATTGAATCTTTTGCCTTAAAATATTGAAACCAATATATTCAATAATATTAAATATTATAAGCGGACATTTGCATCTTCATTGTCAAAAAAACACGATAAATTAATTGCTGGTATAGCTATTGTATTAAATATTACTACAACCGCTTATGATAAGTTAATTTAAATATTACTGCTACTGTAGCAAAAGAGATGAGAAAAAATTCTATAAGCAAAGTAATGTGCTTATTTTCAATTAATGCAATAAAAATTCAAAGATTAATTAATTAGATGTTTTAGTGATTCGATTTGTAGTATAAAGTAGGGGAGGCTTATTTGGGTTAGAACAGAAAACACTGATTCTATGTGAATTTAATGTATTTTAGTGAATATTAGTATACTTAATTCAAACAACTGTTATATGCTTGTCTCAGTTGTTCTCTTAAATGTTGATATTCTAACTGGCTCAAGCATATCGTCCAATCGACTAGAATTTAAATATTCCCCAAATATTAAAATATAAATTAATTATTATACATAAAAAAATTTTAAAACATGTTTAAGTTGACTTCTCAAGGCAAGATATTTTATTTTTATTTTTCTCTCTTTGGATTCTCATAAAGTGATAATTCTTTTTAATTGTTATATTACCATTTATATATATAAAAATAATATCTATTTATAATTAATTGGTTAAATTTATATGAGAAATCATTAGAAGATGCTTGATTTATTTAATACTAATATTACCATTCATAGTTCTTCCATTAATCCACCAAAACTAAAATAATTTAAAATCTTACTTATGTTCATTTTTTATTGAAGCCTGTTACACCAACTGTCTAATTTTTAAAGTTTTTTCTTATTTACCTGAATCTCCTTAGTTTTTATTTTTTCCAGTATTACCGCTCTGTCTTTATACTGATAATAGTTTTCCTAGTTATGAAGCATAACTTCCTAAATCAAGAAACTTTCTATGGCAAATTTTTCATGACAAAAATACTTTTTGATTTTTTGAGAAGAAAATATGCTGTTAAGTTTTTCATAAATTTTAAGTTATGTTCATATCACACCTGTATGTTTTCAATCCTATTTCTTCGTAATTTAACTTATCTCTATTAATTTCCCCTTAATCTAGGTTCAAATGCAGGTTCTTAACTCCAATCAACTAACTTTTCATATCGTTTTATCCGCCTATAAATTCAAATTGATTATTTTAAAAAGCTATAATAAATTTGGACTTTATAATATAATTTTATACTTCCTTCAGTTTAAAACTCTTCTATATCAATTTTTAATATTTATTTCTATTAACTATTACAGGTGTTTCATGAGCCAAGATGACATTTTGAATAGCATTATATGAGGGAAGATGTCCTGAAAATGATTTTTACAGTAGTAGTCGAAAAAAATTGATAAATTGCGGTAATAAAGAAATGAATTACAGAAATTAGAAATAAAAGAATTATTACGAAAATTAATAAGTTTAACTGATCCATGTTTGTAATAAACACAGTTTGAGTAGATATGAAATAATGACATTATGTTAAGAAAAGAGATATAATTTGATCTAAAAGTGATTGTAGTTTATGGCTGTTATATTTAAGATTAGTGTTGCATTTTTATTATGTAATTTCCCCATTTTGAATGTATTTTATTAATATTATATACTCTGCCATTTGTTCATTGATTGAAAACCTTTGTTTTGTCTATAAATTGCTTTATTCTTTGTTTAACATTCTTCAAGCATCATGTTGATATATTATAATTTTTTTGCGAGTTGCTAAAGCCATCCCTTTTTCTATAATTCTCCTTCACTGCAGTCTTGTCTTTCAAGATAATTAGTTGGACTTCCCATAACAGTTTCCTAGCTTGATACTTCCACTCTTAATGCTGTTAAAGTCTATTATTTTAAATTAATAAGTTTATCATAATATTTTCATGCTTCAAATCTGTGTGAAAAAAGCCTAAGTTGTGTTGCTGTAATAATCCTTGTTAAATGAAAGTTGCAATTAAAGCAATCTCTAAATGATTCCTCTATTATGTTATTAATCCCTGAGAGTCAATTTAAAGAGTGAGGTCTGAAAGCAAAATAATCCTTTACAAAGAGAACAGCATCTAGTTTGATTATTAGCTACACTCTTTAACTTTTACTATTGAGAGCACTTGATACTAGTTAGTAAACTTCATCTTATATTTATCAAAACTTAAGAGTTCATTGATAGGATATACCAATTATGTATATAAACTGATGATCATTAATAGCTTTCTTATCAAAGTAATTCTCTGAAAAGATAACTTTGAAGAGAAGAATAAAAATTTATCTATGCAAGAGCATGTATTTTCTTATATTGAAATTAGATCATAAAATTTGTGATGTCATGAGTTTGTTGGTAGCGTGAATCTTAAAGAACTTTAACTTTTTAGCTTATTCATGGATGCCACCTTGAAAATTCCTTCGCTTTCTTTTGTTAAGAAGCTGCAACTCAACTTTACGCTTTAAAATTTTTCAAAACTTTCAGGTGAGCTATTAAAAAATGCATTAAATTGAGTAAATTGTGAAAATATTGTTCTTATGGGACTCAACATAATCATACTTAACATTGATTTTATCAGGATTATAGTATAAAGTCGGATTAGCTACAATATATCTTCAAAGGTCAATTAAAGAAAGATTTATGGGAGCAAGAATACTTGTTATAATAAAATTCTTCTGCTTATAGCAAAAGTTCACAAATAATTTTATTCATTGTTTTATAGCCACATAATTATTAGCAATTTTTTTATATTTAATATTTCTAATTAGAAAATATTAGATGAAACGTTAAAAGAAGTAGTACAAAATGGTTGTACAAGGAAAATATCAGGAACAGATGACCAGTAGCTCGACCATAATATTTTCACTTACCTAGGATTGAGTGTCATTAAAAATATACTTTTAAGAATTTTAATGATTTAAATTTAACAAAATGTATTTCTAATGCGTTGAGACATCTCTTTAGATTGTAAGAAAAGATAAAATTTAGATGATACAGTCTCATTCGTAAAGATGAGTCACTTTTGAAATTTTCAAATGCATTAGCTCCACCGCCCAATCTTCTCTTATTTAGGATTGGTTGGTATAAACAAATACTTTTAAATATTGATAGCAATAAAAACCCCAAAATTCCTGAAGTTGTGTGATTGAGTTTTTATTGATAAAAGTAAGCTATTAATGCATGCTTTATTAGTGTTTTAATAGGGTTTAAGTAGGTGTTTAATGTTTAAATATTAGTAATTTAATTGAGGATTCGATGTTGTGGTGAGTATTTGACAGTGAATATATAGATTTATTGTAGAAATCTCAAGCTACTGTTAGATTTCACTGTCTATTAGCATTGAATTTAAAGAGATAGCATCTTAATTCTAAGCCTGTGAGACCATATATTTTATATCAAAATAACATAGAAAATCTTATTAATGATAAGACTCTTAAATATTAAGCGAGTATAATTAAAATGTGGAGACTGTTAATATAAAATAAAAAAAGAGATCAAATATAATTATGATCATCTCAATATACATGAGTTAAGATCCAACAGTCACTAATTTGAATTATGTTTAAATAGATCCTTATTTAAATTTAATTAACTAATCAACTAACTAAAAATGAAATTTTAGCTTTTTCTTCATATTTTCTGATTTTTTTATTTTTGTTCATCGATCAAGTAGATGCTGTAGCTGATCTTCAAGTTTTTTCATAATTTTCATAGATATCTTCAGGGTATCTTCAGGGTATCTTCAGGATATCTTCCTCAGAAAATTTAAAGTGTAGAGAGTGTGGAGTGTGTGGAGTCCAGCATCCACAATAATAGTAGTAATAGCACTAATATTCTCAAAATCAAACATTATTATGAGGTTAAAATTCTAGAGAATTTCAAAATTTTAGATCACTGATTTTTTCTTTGTTTTCATCAACATCATCTTCAACAAAAGGCATTACATCTATGAATTTTAGAAAAACAAGATGTTTTTGAAAAAATCCCAGACTCATAATAATACTTGATTTTGAGAATATTAGTGCTATTACTATTGCTAAAATAGATAAAAATAGGAAATTGTATAAATTAATCAAAAAACTATTTTATTATATTAATTTTAACCAACTTTACATTTCGTTTGTATTTTAACACTTATAGTAAGTATTTGTTGATTTTGAGAATTTAAAGCAGTACTGCTAGATCAAATAACAGAATTCTCAAATTTGTTGACTAAATTCTTATCTTGGTAGCTATTAGTAGTTTTTACTGTCCAACTTATAAAATGATTGGCAGTCATTGAAATCTATGACCAAATTCTCATGATTTAGAGTAGAATCTCCAAAAATGGTCAATATCTCGTTGCTTGTTGAGTGTAAGGTCAAATTTAGGACCTTATAGTATTCTCCATGTTTTAAAACCCCCAGCTCAGCAACTTTCAAGTCCTGCTCGACTGTTTGAGCACCAAATTCGGTAGCTTTAATGGAGGAGAGCCAAAATGATGATTTGAATGAGCGAAAATGAGAGAGGTTTTTGGATTTTTGGTTTGATTAGTTAAAATTAAAACTTAAAAGTGTGATATGTAATAAGGGGGCTTTTAATCAATAAATTTGAGGATTAAAATGCTGTTTCAGTATGTATTGGTGTCTTCTATAGCCCCTGCACTTCAACTCATCGCATTTCAGCCCAACTTCACACAAAGCCATGCTTGATGGTGCTGCACCACTGCTTCACGCTGAAAGCCCAGAGCTTGTTGACGTCTGTCTTGGTCATTGCCTTCAGAATCTGCGAGAGCCGCTTCACCAGGTGAATCCTATGAAAAGTTAGGTATAGTATGCTTACTTGCTGTCAGCTTGCTCTTATCGGAGGTGCCTCTTGATGTAGGAGAACAACTGCTCGATTGGGTTAGCCAGGGTGAGTATTCAGCGTTGAAAAGGACAGTGACCTTGAACTTCCTAGCAGTCTCCAGCACCTCTGAATACTTGTGAATGACTGCGTTGTCCATGAGCAGCACGATCTTCTTCTGGGCGAGATCCTTGTCTGTGCGCAGCTGGCGCAGGGTGTGATAGAGGAAGTTCTCGAACAGCACAGCATCGAAGGCCCCCTCAATGATTTGGCTAGAGATCAGCTGATCCTTAGTGATGGCTGCTATGAAACTCATCGAGAACTGCTGCCTCTTAATTTTTTCCTTGGTTATAGAGAGATTTCTAGCCATAATGCCATAAGTCCCCAACATCTAGCTGACTTGCTGTCTGACAACTGCAATGGGAGTATAATGTAATGATGGTTATGCATCGATGTTACCAGAGTCTGCTATGTGTGCTTAGTCATTTCTCTAGTTGGGTATGCTTAGCTTGGTATAAACTAAAGTAGTATAAAACTATGAAGCTATAGCTTACCTTCCTATTCCTTCAATGTGACTATACTGCTGCTCTCTGCCCTGCTTGACAGCTGCAAGCGTCTAGGTTTAATACCTATCTAGTTTTCATGGGCTGTTACATTGATCATCTCACTACCCTTACGCTTACTTGATTGCAGCCTGAGGCTGGCTAGGTTCTGAACTAATGGAGTAAGAGTGGAAGCCGATTTCAGAGGGGTTTATGGTTGACTTACAGGCTTCTTGGAAGAGCTCTATATTCTGAACGCATTGAAGTGCTTCTGCAGGGATGTGTATTAAACACTGCCCTCTGGGGCTTCCAAGATAGGTGACAGCTGAGTATTCCTATATATATCGCTGCACTTGACAGGGGTGGCAGCAATGCTCTGCTCCCGACTATCAAAGATATGCTATGCTTAGGTAGAAGATTTCCTCCGTAACTTAGGAAATATCGATTTCGAGTTTGGCCTTGGAATCTTCGATGGAACAATCCAGATCCAGACATTATTCGTTCAGTATTTCTTACATGGCCCTCTTAACTTGGATAAAATCCTTACCCATCTTGACAAACCACTCTTGATCTGCTGACGACACTGTACTCAATCAGTTAAGCAAAGATAGAAATACTTACCTACTGGTTCCCGGAGTTGCTTGGAATCTCAGATTTTTAGGTTTCAGGTTATTTTCATCTTGAGTTGCAAATGGGCTTTACAAAATGGCAATGTTTGATCCATTCATTTGATCCTGCTACTTAACCCCAGTGATATTAGACATAGCTGGTTTCTGTTGGGGAAGCCAGATAGCATTTCACTATACTCAAAGACATCGTCGGTGACGAGGACCTCGGTCTTACCAATTGCAGGTGTCAGGGAGGAGTCGATTACACAATTTTCCTAGTGAAGAGCAATTGAATTGAAACTCCATTATTTTGTAGGCATGTAATCGCTATTGAAGTTTGATACATCAACTGATATAATTACAGCATCTTCCAGGAATAGCTGAGCAAGCAGTCTTGACACAGCCTCTTATCGTTGAATGATGGATCCCTATTCTTAGCGTTGGCGTTCTGGGCCTTGCCGAATCTCAAATGGAAACTATCCTTCAGTACTTTCAAGAGAGTAGCAACGCAAGGCACTGCGAGGTTTTTAAATTCCTGTTCCTTACACTGCATTTCAAGCAGGCTATGATGAAGACACCAGCCAGTAATCTTATAGATGCCCTACTGTTAGACCACGATGGCAATCGCCTTAAGTAACAGCAGGCTGCTTCGCGTATTCTTCCTCCCATTCTTCAGCTTTGGCTTAGGATTGAGCACTCTGTGCTCTACCTCTAACTTGAACTTTTCAACGGCTTTGTAAACAAAACTTCGATCCACATCCATCTTAAGAGCAATGTCCTTGGGCTTCATGCCTTCCACCTTGTAATTTTATACTACAGAGATCTTTTTCAATGGCATCTTCGCATCTCTGCGTTTAAGGTATGGATTCTTTGATGATCCATTCATTACTATATAGTTTGAATGATTTCGATTGAGAAAATCAATACTCCCATTCTGCTCTCTCATGAAGTCTTGAAGACCCTGCCAAAAGCTCATCACGATACTTGATCTGCAGGTTCTTGGGCATTACATTGGGGTTTCCTTATGTTGAAGACTAAGATGGCTTTCTAATCATTCGAGGGAACTGTTCGAGGCTATAACATAGCTGGTCGTCAGTTGCCAAACTCTCAATATCGACTAAGGATGGTACTGCTCATTAAACATTCTCCAAGGGCAGTCTAATGATTTACCCACCCAGTATACCCATCGC